>BQNB010002714.1:53282-93092 GCA_026074375.1 Tanacetum coccineum
GTATGGTTTGGTTCTTGGGTTTATTTTTGGGACGTGGGCAAAGAGAGAGCAAAAAGGGAGAGAATGGTTTTGATTTTTGATAAGTGTTAAAGTGTATGTGTTCTTCACTTGTATATATGTAATATGTATATAAGAAAGGTGGTCAAAGATGTAATAGGAGGTCTTGGGACAAATGGGAGGGTCTTAAGGAATGTTTATGGTCAAAATGGAACATACATGACTAGGTTATTAAAGAGTTGTGTTCTTATGTTCCCTAAGTGAGACATTAGCTCATGAAAAAGTGGAATTGTGTTACTAGATATTTACTTGCCATTTATCTTGTGTAAAAGAAAGAAAATGCAAGTATTATGTAAAAATGGATAAGGTGTAGTTCTTGTTTATAATGTATACTTGTATCAAATGTATGTCTTGCTTATTTCTTTTCTTTTTTGTAACGGGGCGTCCCACTTGATAAGTGTGGGTAAAATTTTATAAACTTTGATCATTGGAATTAATAATTGTTATTTGTTGAAGCGTAGATTTATTTTTGTGGTTCCGGGAATGCCTAAACGTAATTTATCGCGAAACGTAAACACTTTACGTAACCAATAAAAATAAAATATAAAGTTGATTATTACTTTCGTAAAAATAATATATTGCTCGCTTGACGAAAACTTTAATTCGTTTGGTGTCCGTTTACGCTAATTGTTGATTTATAGCTTACGCGATTTAACTTAACTAGGAATTAAAAGTAAACGCGCAAGAGACAAAATAAATAAATAGTGAAAAAAAATGACGAAATTAATGACGTCATAAAATGACCTGAAAATACGAAATGTTACAGTTTATAAAAGAGTGACAGCAAATCTGTTTTGGTATGTCGTTTTCGCGAAAAGTTTTTAATTTTTTGGTCAAATTTTGAGTCGGAAAGGGGCGTTTCAACTTGGTATCAGAGCTTCGGTCTAAGTGAAGTAGGTTTTCATAATAGGTTACTTAGACCAGTCGTAGATGCGTATGCCGTAAGTGTAAGTAGCGTGGAATGCGAATGCCTTAGTTATAAGGTAGTTAGTACTTGCGATGTGATTATAATGATGCTTAGACATTGATTGATTACGCCCTATGTTATTTTGCCATATACTAAATGATTATGATTGCGAGTAAGAGTATAAAACACTTATTGGAGAAGTGTCAAGTGTGGAAATACATGTTTATATGATATAAAGTCTATGGTAGTTATTTATATGTCTAAGTAGCACATGTTATGTATGATAATACGAGCTTATGAAGTATTTGATGCTAAGTAAAATGCATGAAATTGCATTTTTGATAAGACGTGAATAAAATATATGAATAGGGGGCAAGTGAATGTATAAAAGCTTGTATTATGAAAAGTTGCTTAAGCTAAAATTGCTTATGTATTGAAATCAGATGCTTATATGCATTCTAATCAATGAATGGTTGAGGTATGTTAAATCATGTTATCTAGAGAAGATGATAATTATAATATGATAGCAAGGTATTAATAAGTGCGATATGCTTGTGTTGAAAAGAGGGTGTTGACTAAGGAACAAGGCCAGACTTTCTGCTAAAGGGTACATACTAAAAGAAGGAACAGATTAAGATGAAACAGTTTCACCATGGCAAGACGGGAAGCCATCAGAATCTTCTTGCCTATCATCAAATATGGGTTCTCTGTACAATGTGTGAAAAGTGCATTTCTGAATGGGAAAATATCAGAGGAAGTTTATGTGAAACAACCTCCTGGGTTTGAAAGAAATGAGTTTCCAAACCACATTTGTAAATTGAACAAAGCTTTGTATGGGCTGAAATAAGCTCCTAAAGCCTGGTATGAAACTCTCTTAAAATTCCTAACTCAGCATAAATTTGTCTGAGGTACCATTGACAACACTCTATTTACTTATAAAACTCAGAGTGATGTCATTATAGTACAGATATATGTGGATGATATCATTTTTGGGTCAACAAGCGTCAAACATAGTAAACAATTTGCTAAATTAATGACCACAAAGTATGAAATGAGTATGATGGGTGAACTAACTTATTTTCTAGGTTTTCAAATTAAACAAGATTCCAGAGGAATCTCTATTCGTCAAGAGAAATATGTTAAAGATTTACTTAAGAAATATGATCTAGCTGATTTTGCTTTAGTGAAATGCCCTATGCTTCCCCCAAATAACTTAGGCCCCCTAATTATGAGGGTACTCTGTGAACGAGGACACAGTTCAGACATATAGGGGGCTCTGATGTACTAACATCTAGCATAGCCATGTTCTCATATGTCTCTGGGCTAGGAACCAAGCTAACCCAAGTGAATCCGACTGTTGTGGGTGTAAAAGAAATTTTTAGGGATCTCAAGGTAAACAATCAAATTTAGGCTCCTGGTATCCAAAAGGTTCAGCTTTGAGCGCAAAGCATACTCTGACTCAGACTATGTTGTGGGATGTAACCTGATAAAAATGTACCGCTAGGATGTCAGACACTTGAGAAGTTATATATGGGGATGCAAAAAGCAAACCTCTATGCTATTCATCACTACAGCTGTATATTTCGCTGGCCCTGATGTTATGCTCCAAGTTCTCTAATAAAAGAGCCCATTGCTGACTATGATGTTCCGCACAACCCCGCCAAGGCGAAATACGAGGCGTAAACAAAATGATATCCATCACAACACATGTTCTATATAAGAAACGAAAATGAAACACTCTAGTAAAGAAAAGACACAACGGGTCATAACAATACCCAAAACCATAATTGTGTCGTTATTAAGGAGAAAGAGTCTCGTCAATAAAATGACATGCAAAATATAATCTAAAATCAATAATGCAAACCATTTATTCCAACAGAAGCATAAATAAACTCCCAACATCCTACGGTCCTCTTCAGCCACTCTGCTTCTATCTTAGCTCCATAAACGCTCCTAAAATGATACTAAACGTAAATTATCATAAAGTTGAGCGAGAAGCATAGTTTTACGACATACAAAAATAAATATCCAAAGATAAAGGTTCATTACTGCTTAAAGGACCAAAACAATTCAGACACCAAATAACCACAACGGACGAACGTGGCCACAATCCACATCAGACCAATATTCCATATGTACGCTAACATGGCCTCATATTAGCTCAAGCCGTCTTATACCGCCAAACCGCATTTGCATATGGGATCTACAATACCACAACAGATCATATCCATAACACAACGTGACGGAAACGTGGCCCACGATCCAATACACATAACTACAGCAAGCTTAAAAAAATATTTTAACGACGACAACATATCATTCTTACCCCAAATAACATAGAAAAAGTAGCTAGGAATCTCACCTTTTGCTTAGCTTTCCAAAATATTCCCAACAAGAAACTTCACCAAACAACTAGCACCAGATCTAAACAACAAATAACCGTGTTACATCTACAATCAAAAGATTAATGCACAAGTAACAATCATATGATGATGTTTAAAGTGTTTAGTTACCCCTCATGGGTCACCCCGACACCATGCCCAACATTAACCAATTCGTTTACACATTATTTCAAAGTCTTACAATTTACCCAAAAACGCAGAATTTTGATATCACTTTATCATTTTCTAAACCATACCTACTGAGCATTATAAATTTTACCAAAATCACAGTTCAAGAACCATGAGTCTACTAACTGTCATGATTTATCTACTAATTTATTTCCACTCTAGAGTGCCTCAAAATAAAATCAAAAATTTTAAACTACCAGGTCTTGGATCTAGCGCACACTAAAGTTTTGGACCTAAAAACCATACTTAGACTCCAAATCAGAAGCTCTACTTTGGGGAATTTTAATAGACACATAGAACTAAACTCCTGTAGGTGGCTTATCCTAATTCAAAATTTTAAGTGGGGTTTCACCTCGTAATCTGACCCAATGACTCTTTGACAACTGTTATCGTTACCACAATTGAATGACTTCCCGACCTTAAAAACTTTCAAGGCCGGATGTTCTGGAAACTAGACTCTCTGAGCTAAATCATAGGACCCGAAACCTTGACAAAAGCTGATTACCATCATCAAGATAACTGCCGAACAACCGACAATAGAATTCCTTCTGCCCTAATCTAAATCATGTTCTAACGCGATCTAAACCCTAATACTCGCATCAAACTAACCCTAATTAACCCTAAGATCATGATACATATTCCTATCTTACTCATTAATTACAAATTTAGTGAAACCCTAATTATCCACCATATTAATTATTACATGTTTTTTAATGATAATTAACTCAAAGGATTATAATTTATACATTAAATCTTCGAATCTTGAACACAAAAATCACCAAACTTGAAAAAAAAATATTTTTCTTCTTCTCGTTTGAAAACTTCAGCCAATCCAAGTAGAGGGAGGGGAAAGAGTGTTTAAGGGATATTAATGTTTAGTATTGATAGGATTAGAGTCCATATTTAAGTCCAATTTGATATTTATTAACTAGATAATTCCCTTAATTAGAGTCCTACTAGGATTGAGCTTTATTATTATTATTATTATTTTTTAAATTTGTATTTACTATTCATGCATAAAAAAATATTTTTTTTTAATCTTTTATTAGTTAATTAATTACCTTCAATACCTTAAGTTTTATAAAACCTAAAGCTATTTTGGTAAACATTTTGCCTTGAAAAACGACTTTCTAAAAAAACTTTTCCATGTCCAAAGTTACTTTCTAAATATGGAAGTTTACTACCAAACTTCCATAGTTTCAACACATTATTCCTTTCCATATCCACACCTTCCTAAAATGCTTACATTATTATAATTTTATTTTTTATTGGATCTAAAATTTAATATATATTGTTAATATTATAATATACTTTGATATAATCTAATTCATTTTTAAATTCCGTAAACCTAGTATTGACGTAGCAAGCATGCACACGTCCTTTCATATCCATATCACCACACTGAACAAAAATGAATACTTAACACCAAATTCAAACACACCAAAATGAGATGCCCATACACCCGCAAAATGAGATCAAATCACATATTTAACTCACTTTGCCCCACATAAAATTCACGTAGCACAACAATTACAACACATACAAATGAACTCTTAGAGCCATTTTTTAAAGGTTAAACTAAACCTGCTCAAATCATGCTTTGTCACATTATCCCCGCTTTAGGTAATCCGTCCCGAGATTTAACCAAAAGTTCCACTCAATCATGTACAAAAATAATTAATCGAGGATACTCGCTTTCCAAGTAGTCCTCCCATAACCCCATGTTAACTCAAGTGGTACACTTTGATTGCAACTAACTTTCCACAAAATAAGCTTACTGCTAACAACTTTGCCTACCCATAAAAGGGTACGCATAGCAGTATAACCGCTCCAAACGAATAGAAACATCCAACTACCTGAACCTCACCCGTCATCGAACTTTAACCAAAATTACACAAACACATCTAAGGGCATACTAAGGTCTACAAGAAACCTTACTTACCCAAGTTTAACTAAAACTCCCAACGATCCCTTGCTTAACGAACAAGTGTGGATACTCAGTTTACTTGAATTCCTAAAGACCTCACTTCGAGACCAAATAGACCTTAACTACCACCATTCTGCTACATTTGAACTTCTTAACTTCACGGTCACTATTCTCAACAGCTTCCTCAACAAAAGGAAGAGTTTTGTCAACCTTGATCTCATCCAATGGCACAAGCAAACTAGCATCCGCCAAACACTTCTTTAGGTTTGACACATGAAACGTGTAATATACTCCACTCAATTCCTCAGGCAATCTCATCTGATAAGCTACAAGACCGATTCTTTCAAAAATCTCAAATGGCCCTACATACCTCAGTGCTAACTTACCATTTTTTCCAAAGCGAATTACACCTTTCCAAGGTGACACTGTTAGCATAACCCGATCTCCTACCTCAAACTCCAACGGTTTGCGCCTATTATCAGCATAGCTCTTTTGACGGTCTCTTGCCGCTTTAAGCTTCTCTTTTATCAACACCGCTTTATCAGTCGTTTCTTGAACCAAATAGGGTCCAATCAAACTACTCTCTCTAATCTCTACCCATAGAACATGCGACCTACATTTCCTTCCATACAAAGCTTTAAACGGAGCACACCGAATGCTCAAATGATAACTACTACCAAATCGATATCACTTGCCCTCATTATATCTTCCAAAGTCTGACTCATACGTTCACTTTATCCATCTGCTAGAGGATGTTAAGGAGTACGCAAATCCAATCGCGTCTCAAACACTTTCTGTAACATCTATCAAAACCACAAGGTAAATCATCCATCTCAATCTGAGTTAATTGTAACCAGAATTCCATTCCTTTTTATTGTTTCATCAATATAAATCCTTGCCAACTTCACATCTTAAAATCATTTTCTTTATTAGCTAGAAATGAGCCAACATGGTAGTCTATTGACATCACCCAAATCTCATCATACCTCATTTACTTGTTGAACCTTGGAAATTTAGTGATAAAATCCATGATGATTCTATCTCATTTTCACTCAAGTATCTTAGGCTGTTGCAGCAAGCCAAAAGTTTTTGACATCATAGCTTTCACCTCTTAAACAAATCCAACAATTGCTAACATAGGTAACTATATCCTTTTCTACACGTGGCTACCAATACATGTCTCCTAGGTTAAATACGTTCTTGAATCCAGCTCCCGGATGTACCCAAGTACCTGATGCAATGAGCCTCATCCATTCTACCGTTCTCATCATTCCCTACAGCGGAACTCATATACGATCCATAAGGGTACAAACTCTCGACCTCCTTCCCTTTTTCATATGTCAATCTTACCCATGAAGCCTTTCTGCGAGTATGTGCCTTGCTTGAACGCCGCACTTGGGGCACCAAGATCATCCTCTTACTCCATACTGAATGGTCATATCCATCGTTTGAACACGTCTAGGTTTCATTCTCTCTTTCTCCTCAACGCATCATCCACTACATTCGATTAATCGAAGCGTCACACAAATTATCCTTCAAAGTCTAGAAAACATCTTCTCATTCTGCGCCACCACTCAACTATGATTCTTAAGCAGGTATGGGAAAGTATACGTTTAACAATCTAAGAAAAGTATGCGAGAAGCATAGTAAGTAACCTGCAATCAAAGAAATAATCATACCGGATGGTGTCCGTAGGTACTTTCTAATTCTTCACTAACTGCCCTCACACTAGCAACCTTAACATACAACTTCTCCTTCCTCAGTAATTCTAACACTAACTTCAAATGAACTCCATGCTCCTCTTCTTAACAAACGACACTGGTGCTCCTCACAAAAAATGACTAGGTCGTATGAAACCCTTATTTTGCAACTCTCGAAGTTGTTCAGACAATTCTTCCATTTCCAATGGTGCTAGGCGATATCGGGACTTCACAACTGACATCACTTCAGGAACTAAATCTATGCAAAACTCAACTTGTCGTTGTGATGGTCATCGACAAGTTTTTGGAACATATCAACAAAATCTCTTATGACGAAAGCATCACTCACTTTCGGTTCATCTAACTTTGTGTTTAATAAGGTTTTCACGACTCCTTAAGTACGTTCACCATGAACCCGAAGTATCTCATCACCTTCCAACGATATTCTAACCACCTTCTCATAACATACTATCACAAACTTCCTCTTGGACAACCAGTCCATTCCCACAATCACATCAAAGCTTTCACGATTCAACGATATCAACGAACTCCAAGGGGACAACATGCAAAAAGGAATAACAAACTATATCAAGTCAAAAGGCTAGAATGCCATATAGGAGATGCCACATATGGCAAGTAGACGCGGATCAAATGACATAGAAATCATTTGAAAGAAGGATACGTATATGCCCCGAGTGAAAAACGCAAACAAAATAAAGCAACAAAGAAAAGCCAACAAGCGTACCACGACAAATGAACACATAAAAAAAATCAATACTAAAGACGAAAATTCTTATATCAATTATCGACTTTACTCGAAAGACCAAATTAAATAATGTTTTTATAAAAATCACTTTAATTTAAGAAAGTCACTTTAAGTAAAAAAATCATTTTAAATAATAATGAAATTGTCTTAAATTAATCGAGAATAAATCCTTCTGGTTGTCCAAAATCTAGAAGATGACTACTAATGTGTAAGTCGTAACCTTACCACTATGAAATCACATAAACATGCTTTTTATATTAAAATGAAATCTATTGACAAAGAACAAAGATTTATCACAATTTTCTCCAAAACACCAACACAATACTTCCAAAGGGGTTTTAGAATTAGACCGGCCAATTATTAAAGAGTTACTTCAAACAAAGGACATCATAATACCAAAAGGATCGTAAAACACCCGGTACAGACCCAAACACAATTCTATTGTTGTAAAACGTAAGCAAATACCAAAATTATATACTCAAAACCAAAAATCAAACCGAACTCGTACAAAAAACCATCTAGAACGTTACGTACCTAAAGAAAACGTAAGGTCTTCTCCAAAATAATGATCAACATAGCAAAAACCTAAAATAATTAAACAATTACAAGACTTCTGTCTACCATTAGATATATATACGAAACAAGAAAAGTAACATGCGCTTGCTGCTAGGGCAGATTATTTTTTATTGAGTCCTAAGCATAAGAAATCGCAGTGTTGTGGCGCTAATTTTTTTTTTACTGTAGGTAGGAACGTTTTTTTTTGTCGCAGCCGTTTATTTTAAAGTTAGTAAGTACGCACGTTACTGCAGGAGTGTTATCGTTTATTTATTTTTTCTTTATTTGTCGGAATATTTTTTCGGTCTCAGGGTTAATAGATTTTTTATATGGGCCTATGTATGGCCTAACGCGTGGGTACTTTATTCTGAATAAAGTCAGTATTTTGTAATTTTTTTTATTATGTTGTGGCGAATTTTTTTTTTTTAATATTATTTGTGGCCCTGGTTAATTTTTGTCTCAAGTGTTTTTATAAGTTTTTTTATATGGCTATGTGTTGGGCCTCTCAGTGGCGGCGAAGATTTTTTATCCGAATAAATAACTACTTTTGTAATTTACTTTTTTAATTTTGTGCCGAGTATTTTTTTTATTAGGTATTTATAAAAAATAAAAATTGGGCTGGCCCAAACTTGGAGCCCATTGGGCCGAACACTGTAGCAGCTACAGTAAAATGAATAGTAACAAAAAGAATAAAACGCTGTCGTATTACTTTTGATAATGTGGGATGAAGATAATGTTGACATAAGAAAACCCGCCTCAAAATTCTAGTCTAAACCATTAAAATATTATAAACTATAATATATAATAATCATTTCCTATTTTTAATAAACCCTCTTTAAAATTCTTCATTTTTAATAAACCCCCTTAAAATTTTTTCATTTTTAGTCATTCTTTATTTTTTAACAAACCTCCCCTCAAAATTCTCTATTTTCAATAAACCCCCTCAAAGTTAAGTCACTTTTTATTTTAACACACCCAAAATACTTTTTAAAACATCCTCTCAAAGTTAAGTCAACTCTCAGTTTAAACCCGAAAATTCTTTACAAAACCTCCCCTCAAAAGTTAAGTCACTTTCATTTTCAATCAAAATACGTATTGTGTATTAAATCTTCCTTTAAAGTTAAGTAGACACTTTCCAAGTTTAATAGAAAACAGGCTTCGCGGCGAGTGGCGTGTAGCCACCTCTTGTTCATTAAAAGAAAGTATTAATCGTTTTATATTTTTAATATATTCTCTTTGGTAACAAAAATAAAAGAGTAAATTGCATAAATCATCCTTGAGCTTTAATAAAATTGCATGTTTTGTCTTAACTTTTTCAAAAGTGCCAGATTACTATCTTTGTGACCTAACTTTTGAGTCAGATTTCGGTTGTCTAAAAGAGAAGTGACTAAAAATACCGCTGTCTGTACTTCTCTTTGAGGGTAACTTTAGTCATTTAACTTTGAGAAGTGGAAGAGATATGCCCCCAAAAGTTTTTTACAAGAACGGTATCTGCAGTTTCGAAAAAGCTGAGACGAAACATGCAATTTTTTTGAAGTTCAGGGACGCGTTATGCAATTTACTCAAACAAAAAGATGGAATATTTAGCTAGCTAGTTCCACACAATTGATAAAAGCAGTGGTGATGAATAAGCTAAATATCTTTACAATCACCACCACTACCAACTTTGTCCCTTACATACTTACATCATCAAGTTAATAATAGCTAGAGACAATCAACAAAAACAATCTCTTGTGTCCTTGTTCCATGTCCATCAGAGAATCTTTTTCACCTGCTTACCTTTTAATAATAATCCAAAAACAACAACCTTATCTTCTGTTTCTTCTTCTTCAGTCTTAGATCATCAAATTTATTATCATGTTCAACTGATGATGATAATGATGATGTTAGAATTGTTGCTGTTGTAGGAGAAGGTGTTGTCAGTCCTCTCAAATCAGCTTCTTGGACAAAGTTTTCTCCACATTGTATGTACTAATACTATGATATACCAGAGCTTATTATCATTTCTGTTTATGACGATTTTTAGTAGCCTCACATATACAAAATTCTAAGTAGCCTCATGTGTATGTGTAAGACCATAATAACAGGGTGTGTAAGCCAGCGAGAGTGCTGTCACAGACAGGAACCTCAAATTATAAAGGGCCTCAAAATTTTTATATAAACGTATATATATACTATAAGCGTGATAACAAGTATATTTTTAAATGTAGCATTGAAAATGCTAGCCGAGCACCTCTAAAAACGATTATTTATCATTTTATCCCTTTAGAAAAAAAACTATTTACTTTCTGTTTTAGGCCCCGTTGTTGTAATTAAACTGAACTCTGCATAGGGCCTCTGTAAACTCAAAGAGCGTATGCATTGAGTTTGATAGCTAGTTTCTTCTAGCTCGAAATTAGGTAGCCTCGATCTTAACATATTTCCTAATGCGTTTTAGTATAGAAAACATTGACTATATACATCAGTTCAAAGGTCTGCTAACAGTGTTTGTAACACAACGGTGTTAATTTTGCACTTCTTTTTATATTCATATTACAGTGATATGATATGTATCCACATCATATAGAACAACAATCACATACACAACTCTTATCTATACGAATTTTGTGAACTGCGGACAGATTAAAATGGGTTAAATAAACTACGAGATGCTGGTGTTCATAGACAACGTCCTCGAATCAAATGCAGCTCTTCAAAAGGAGTTAACATCTGCAAACATATTGCTAATCGTTTCCGTAACGAAATAAGAATCAGTAGAGTGGATTCAACGTTACAGCCGAAATATCCCAAATAATCGGCGCTGATTCATCACCAGTATTACAAAACAAACTAGGAGGATCTTTCATCCCAACAGAAGAAAAAGGTAACTTTTTATTCGCCGGACTAATAAACAAGAAAACAAAGGAAATAGTAGAGTTATCAAAAACTATATCCGAAGCATGGCTCAGGCATAACTCCGACGATATAAGATTTCTGTTATAGATCATAATTCAACGCTTATATAAAACACAGTTCCTGGTTTAAAGAATTTAAGAGCCCAAGGCTCTTTCAACTGTTGAAACTCAGTTTCAAAACTGCGGACAACAGGTTTTGGACTATCTTCTAGATCTCAACTGCAGGAAAGGCCATTACATTGCTTGAAAATAAATTAGTCCCGTGTCAAAGTATGCAACTATCAATGTCTTGCTTCATATGAGAGCCCGACTTTGGAAGAATTTTCCCTTTGTGTTTTACAAAAGCATAATTGTCTGGACCTTGATGCAAAGATCCCTGAAAAACCATTTGTCACACCAATGGTTAAATTCCAATAAAAAATATTGTCACATGAGATTGCTGAAGATCTTTTTGTGGGCTGGCTCGGGAATCTGGATTGGAGTTGGCGTGTTGTGGCAGGTCAAAACCCGTCATACGATCAGTTCCCGTTTCAATACCAGCTTTTCTATAGAGGAAAGCAAAGGCCATTTTTGGTATAACCCGTATTTTCAATTAAAACTTGGAATGTAAGTTGGTTTTTGGAGGAGACGAAAGTCTAATAAAAAGAGGGAAAGTGGCGGGTACGTTTTATTTTAGTGTTTTAGATAATGGAGTTGTGTCAAATGAGTTATTGATGACTGTGGAAGTTTCTTCTGAAGATTTTTTAGCTGTGGTTTTTTCCATTAAGCAGTGCGGCAAGAGTTTGCGGGAACAGTCCTTATACTGGTGCAGTAATTGGGGACCCAAACGAGATAGCCAAATGAGACGAAAAAAAAGGCTAGTTTTCAACATTGGAATAGATGTTGTATCAAAGAATGGAGTTGTTTGAATGTTGATAACTGTCATGTAATGATCCACCGTTGTGGATCACCAGAGGTTCTCGTTTTTCACTACAACTTATTAACCGCTGTCCCCAAGTGACCATTTTTTTTTTTTTTTTTTTTTTTTTTTTTTGTTTTTTTTTTTTGGGGATTCCCCGCGACTTCCTCGTTGGGATAACCTTCTCCCACGACTTGTCGGGGGAGAATCGGCGCTGTTTAAAATATTTAAAGAACCATTTTCCCCAGCGACATGTCGCTGGGAATACTTCTAAAAAAATTAGTTTTAAGTTTCCCCAGCGACAAGTCGCTGGGGATACATTTAAAAAAAAATTAATTTCGAGTTTCCCTAGCGACAAGTCGCTGGGGATACTTTAAAAAAAAATTAGTTTTAAGTTTCCCAGCGACAAGTCGCTGGGGATACATTTAAAAAAAAATTAATTTCGAGTTTCCCCAGCGACAAGTCGCTGGGGAAAAGTCTGCATTTTTTTTAATACAGCCTGCACAGCAGGCGTTTTCCAGATTTTTTTCCGGAAAAAATCTACCAAATAACAAACATGTACCAAAACCTGTATAGACTCACCACAACTTGTACCAAAACACAAATACAAAGTAAACGGATCAACGCAATACAAATACATCACAACTTGTACCAAAACCAAAAGATAATAAAGCTAAATCGTCTAAAATCCGAATAAGTCTACAAAATGGGGCTTCCTAGTCATAAACGAGGCTATACAAGTCAATATTTAACATAATAGGATAGGGAAACAAGTGTTTAAATGTCATGAACCTAAAGTACCAATGTAGCATACTAATAATATATAACACAACTACCTCTCGCCGTCGTCATCCTCATCATCGCCACTCTCCTCGTCATCACCACACCCGCCACTCCCGCTAGCACCACCCGACTCAAACTCCTTAAACATATCCGAGTACTTGGAGTCGCTTCTGAAAAGACTCATCATAAAGTCTACCTTTCTATGCATGCTCTTGAGCGACTTGTCGGGGGCGGGCATACTTGGCCTGGATGTGGCCCGTGATGGCAATACCCAACCCACACCGGGAATGTGCCCACGAAGCTTACCCCCTCTTGCCAACGCATTGATCTCATCCTCCGTGTACTCACCCGTAGCCTCAAGCCTTTTCATCTCCTCCTATGTAGTGACAAAAACACAAGATAGTAAATATATTAGTCGGGTTGCTACATTATTTCTCGATAATTCATTAAAGTGTGTTTTGAAACAAAACTTACATATATGCGGCGGTCCTCATCCTTAGGGAATACCCCGTCAACAGTGTGTGTTCGCCAGAAGGTGTCAATGAGTGAAGGGTACTCCTGAGTGTCTGAGGCCTGCCTCTGTACATACACACGCATATAAGATGAAACTAATTAAAAACGACAAATCACAACACACCAAAGCGTATAATCAGATATATATGTATATATGTATGTAAAATAATTATAATGTTTATTACCATCTCATCTCGAAGGCGAGCCAGCGACCGAGATCCCTGTCGAGATATGACGACGCTCTTTTGCCGGTTTAGCTGATTTTGAGCGGCTTGAGCAAGGTTCTTGGGATCATTCCAAAACTTAATGTACTTATCCCACTCAGCCACTGTAATCTCCTCGGGATGTGCCCGCCTGATCGCCTCCACATCGTAAGTCCCGGTGGTGGGGTCTGCCTTCCGATGCTTGGCCTTGAAAGAAGCCTTGTTGGTATTGTAGGCTTTTTGCAAGTGCATGTTGATGCCTTCGTAGATCTCTGTCCAGCGGGAGGAATCCATGTGCGGCCTGAGGTCAAACAGGGTCTGCAATCATATACAACAAAACGAAAACAGAGTTAGAGATATAATTTATATATTTATTTAAATTTGTTTATTTATTTATATGATATAAATAAATAAACGAATTTAGATAAATATACACAATTAAATAAATGAACACGATAATGAAATAAACATAAAAGGATAACTGACCCCAATCTCTGAAATGATCGCCGCCTTCAGCTCCTTCGGGACCTTCTCCTAAGAGGGGTATTACAACGGCACACTCCTAACGACCTCCCCGATGTAATTAGACTAGTGAGCCGCATGGGGACCGAGAGGGTTTAGGGTTTGTTTGTCACCATACTCAAAACTGATTGAGACGGGGCCTTTAGCTTCCGCGATCTCCTTTAGCGAAAGGTTCTGGGTCTTGTCGCTGGTATTCAGCCTGCCCGCTCCCCTGCCGCCCAAATTGGGCTTTCGTTTACCTTTGCCTGCAAAATCAAGTTAGTGATAAAGTCATAAAAATTCAAGGCAAGCAAGTTCAATATATGTATCAAATTTATGTTTGTATTACAATAATCCAAAAATTCTTACCGTTGTTAGCAAAGCAGCCCCCGTAACCGGTGGGTACAACGTGTGATGAGGGATGATCATCACCGCCACCGTCACCTCCGTGGGACCGTGCAACATCTGCTGATGACATCTGTACAAGTACAATTAGCATAACATATAGAAATTCATGAACAAAATAATATAAGCATCCAAATACATACATATCCAAATAAATATACACATTTAAACAATCCACAACAGTTTCATTCATTCATTCAAATATATAAGTGTATTTTGCAAGTTACAACTCAAGATCAATCTTTTTCTTCACTAGAATAAACTTTCTCAACACCATCATCATCAACATTGATGAGTTCTTCAACATCAGAATCTGCTAAATCACAAGGAAGGGCGTCTTCATCACCAATAATATCATCGTCTTCGTTAGGAACATCAATGATATCTGGCGGTGTGTCAACCACCGTTGATTGACCATCTATATGCAAGGTCGCATTATCCAAGTCATTCAAACTAGTAGAAAGTGGGAGATCAGATGAGTTGTCAAAATGTATAATATCAGGATCGTCCTCTACCACGATGACACCCTCGTCGGAAAACTTTTTATGATTAACATGTTCGACGACCTTCCAGTGGGGTTTGGTCTTATCTTCAAGGTAGAAGACTTGTTTGACTTGTGTTACGAGAATGTATTGGTCATCTTTAAACGCCTCACGACTGCAGTCGATTTGTGTCATGTTGTTTCTAAGGACAAGTTTTTTGACTTTACGTCCTTTGTTGCTAGTGTCGAACCACTTAACTCGGAACAACGCAACTTTAAACAACAAATACTTAAACTCGATGATTTCTTGAAGCTGACCATAATACATTTCTCCGTCAGGGCCAGGCGAACAAATGCCGCTGTTTTGAGTTGTGCGACGTTCATCGCGGCTGTGCACGACATACCTCACACCGTCGACTACGCAAGAGTTTATTGAGATTGGAGTCCATGATGGTCCATTAGCCAAAGCGAATAATTCGCTGGTTGTGCTAACCTCTGGGTCTTGGTCATTGTCTACGTGACGTTGACGGATCTATGAAGAAGATAAATAAGCTGTTCTTAAACAGCTTATTCTGATAAGCTGTTTAAAAGCAGCTTATTTCAACTTATTTCGGCATATATGAGCTTATTGTATTAATAACCACCCCGGAGTAAACAAACGGCTTATATCACAAAGTTTTATTGTATTAATAACCACCCTGGAGTAATAACACAAAGTAAACAAACGGCTTATATCAACAAAGTTTTATCATTAACAACTTATTATAATTATCAAACTTTCATTAACCAAACGGCTTATATCTAATATTTCACTTCCAACAACAATAATAACCACTATATCCGTATAAACTTTCATTAACCAAACATTCCCCGGCGACATGTCACCCGGGATACCAAAATGAGAAAAAAAAATTATAACATACCTTGGATGTGGATTCGGCTCGTTGTCGCTCGGCTGTCAACTCGGCTCGATCTCGGCTCGTTCACCTTCTTGGCTGCCGTCGGGTACAAACTGCCAAAACCAAAAAAAAAATTTACTTAACAAAATTTTATAATTAACAACTTCTTACAAAGATAATAATCTTGTTTAACCAAATCATATTATAATTAACAAAATTAAAAAAATATATACAACCAAACCACCTGTGACGTCGAACCAAAAACAAAACTTATCACGCACCACCAATAATTAGAGGGTTAGAAAAAGAAAGAATATAGAATTTCATTTAGAGGGTAACCAGAAAAGAATTATGGTTTTTAGTAAGGAGGAGGAGGTGCTGTGTGCTGTGTAACCGCCGGTGGTGGGGGGGAGTGAAGGAGGTGGGTGGTGATGTGGAGGTGGTGGTGGTGCTCGAAATTGTTTGTGATGTAGATTTTGTGGAGTGGGAGCGCTGCAAAAATCGCAAGAAAGATGTAATTTTTTTTCGTTTGTGTTGATACTGTAAAGATGCAACAGATCTACTTTATCAATAATTGGTTTTACCCGGACGGCACAATCCACAGCGAATGTCGCTGGAGAACATTGATTTTTGTCGTTTAGCGTATTTTGGCGGTTGTTAACGAAAATTATGGTGGGTTATTATCCCCGGTGGACATGTCCCGGGAAAACTTAAAAATTAAATAATTACTTTATTAGTATTTTTTTAAATTACCTTTTAACTAAATAATAAATAACTTTTTTTAGATTTTTTTTTAAAATTTATTTTATAAAAAATTAAAATTTAAAATGATTTTTTTTATAAAAATATATCATAACTTTTTTATAAAAATATAACTTCTATATAAAAAATATCAAATTGGTTCAGTTTCGGCAGGGTCGGTCCGGTTCCTCCGGTTTCGTATATTATTATATTCTCGAAATTGATTTTTTATAATTACTTATCCCCGGCGACATGTCGCCGGGGAATAATCAAAAAAAAAATAACTTGTTTTTTTTGTTATTTATATAACTTTTTTATAAAATATATAATAACTTTTTTATAAAATATATAACTTTTTATAAAAAAATTAAATTGGTTCGTTTCGGCCGGGTCGGTCCGGTTCTTCGTTTCGTATATAATTTTATATAAAATGATTTTTTATAAAATATATAATAATATTTTTATAAAATATATAACTTTTTATAAAAAATATAAATTGGTTCGTTTCGGCCGGGTTTCGGTACGGTTGCAATTGGTTTGATTATAATTATTATTTAAAATGTTTTTTATAAAATATATAATATATTTTTATATATATATATAACTTTTTATAAAAAATATAAATGGTTCGTTATCGGCCGGGTCGGTGGTTCTTCGTTTCGTATATATTTTATTATTAAAATGATTTTTTAATAAACCTATATAAAAATATTATTATAAAATTATACTTTAATTTTTATAAAAATATAAATGGTTGTTTTCGGGCAGGGTCGGTTCGGTTCCGTGTTTCGTTATATATTTTTATATAAAATGTTTTTTAGAAAATTAAATAATAATTATTTTTATTAAAAGTATATAACTTTTTATTAAAAATATAAATTGGTTCGTTTCGGCCGGGTCGGTCCGGTTCCTCGTTTCGTATATAATTATTATATAAAATGATTTTTTATAAAATATATAATTATATTTTTTATTCAATATATATAACTTTTTATAAAAAATATATATTGGTTCGTTTTCGGCAGGGTTCGGGTCCGGTTCTTCGTTTGTATAATAATTTTATATTAAATGATTTTTTTTATCAAAATATATATTAATATTTTTTAAGATATTTAACTTTTCTATAAAAATTATAAATTTGGTTCGGTTCGGCCCCTTAAAGGGTCGGTACGGTTCTTGGTTCGTATATAATTATTATTTAAAATGATTTTTTAATAATTATATAAATGTTAGGGTTATACACTAGACGTTCAACGGAGAGTCGATATTGGTATGGTTGTACATTTTGACGTTCAATGGAGGAAAGTCGATATGGTATGGTATGTACATTTAGACGTTCAAGTATGAGTCGATATGTTAGGTTTTACATTTAGACGTTCAACGTATGAGTCGATATGTTAAGTTTACATTAGGACGTTCAACGGATGAGTCGAGTGTTAGGGTTATACTATTCGACGTTCATCGGGAGAGTCGATATTTTAGGGTTTACATTGACGTTCAACGAAAGAGTCGATATGGTATGGTTATACATTAGCTGTTCAACAGAGAGTCGATATGGGTATGGTTATAGAATAGACAGTTCAACGAAGAGTCGATATGGTATGGTTGTTACATTAGACGTTCAACGGGGCGAGCGAGTCAGATATGGTATGGTTAGTACATTTGACATTCAACGTTATGTTCGATATGTTAAGGTTATACATTAGACATTCAACGGATGAGTCGAGATGTTAGGGTTATACATTCGACGTTCAACGGACGAGTCGATATGTTAGGGTTATACATTAGATGTTCAACGGAAAAGTCGATATGGTATGGTTATACATTAGACGTTCAACGGACGAGTCGAGATGTTAGGGTTATACGTTAGACGTTCAACGGACGAGTCATATTTGTGTTATGCATTTACAATTAGACGTTCTATGGAAGGTAGATACTTGGTTATGAGTATGTACATTAGACGTTCAACGGACGAGTCGATATGGTATGGTTATATATTAGACGTTCAACGGACGAGTCAAGATGTTAGGGTTATACATTAGACGTTCAACGGACGAGTCGATATGGTATGGTTATACATTAGACGTTCAACGGAAGAGTCGATATGTTATGGTTATACATTAGACGTTCAACGGATGAGTCGAGATGTTAGGGTTATACGTTAGACGTTCAACGGACGAGTCGGATATCGGTATAGTTGTAATTAGACGTTCAACGGACGACGTCGTTATGGTATAGTTGTTACATTAGACGTTTTACGGACGAGGTCGATATGGTATGGTTATATATTAGACGATTCAACGGAGAGTCGAGATGTTAGGGATTAAACATTAGACGTTCAACGGAGAGTCGTTATGGTATGGCTATACATTAGACAGTGACAAGGAAACGAGTCGATTATGGTATGGTTATACATTAGAGTTCAACGGAAGAGTCGACTATGTTATGGTTATACATTAGACGTTTCAACGGATTGAGTCGGAGATGTTCAGGGTTATACGTTAGACGTTAACGGACGTGTATAGTCGATTGGTATGGTTGTTACATTAGAGTTCAACGGACGAGTGATATGGTATGGTTTTTATTATTAGATGTTAAAACGGATGAGTCGATATGGTATGGTTGTTACATTAGAACGTTAACGGACGAGTCGATTGATTTGGTTGTAATTTAGAAGTTCAATGGCGACGTCGATTTTTTTATGGTTATACATTAGACGTTCAACGGATGAGTCGAGATGTTAGGGTTATACGTTAGACGTTCAACGGTCGAGTCGATATTGTTAGGGTTATACATTAGACAGTTTTCGAAGAAAAGAGTCAATATGTTGAGTGTGTTCGTTAGTTTTCTGCCAATACTCCGCCAAAATACCCCCGCCAAATACTCCCAAATACTCCCGCCAAATACCCCCGCCAAATAATCTTTTATACCATAAAAGCAGATACTATCACAACCACAAACATATCACACACTCTTAACATCACAACCACAAAAAGATGGTTTACATGGTGCCACATGAAGCTTTTGCGTGATCGGTGTCTGTAGAAGGAGATGTGTTCTCCCCCCCCCGACCACACTCCGCCTCATCACAACCCCCATACCGCGGAGATGTTACGGTAAAACTTATACTATGCATGTTCCAAAATCAAAGCGTAAATAATTCACATGTTTTTTTATTTGTGTCGTAATTTAAAATATTTCGGGTTAGTTGTTTAAAAGAATTGGTTTCTTTCTATTTAAAAGCCTCCAAAACATTTTTGGATGTGGATTTCTTTTATGGAAAGAGCAACGACTTCGTCTTCTTTGTGAATTGAAGGAGTTCTCCTGGCACCAAGCTTGCTCCAAGTTTCTTGCAGGACATTCAACACCTCCAAGTTACTCTTGCAAGACATTCAACACCTCAAGCTATTCTTCAGATACCTTCCAACGCCTCCAAGCTTTTTCAGGTATCTTCAAGAAAATAAAGAGTGTCTCCAACTACAAAGCCACTTGCGTGGAAAGATAAGTGTACTCAAAGGCAACAATGAAATGCTTATGCATCGGAAAACAACATACAGTTTAATTGGCCTGCACTATTTCACGAAGTTCTCATGAAATGGAAAAACTTGATGATTTGGGTAGCTAGTTTGTTCATTTTCAATGTAATTGTATGTTTTCGAGTAGTTATGTCATTGTGCATTGTAATTCGTGTTTTTTTTAATGTAGTGAAGACTTTGTTTAAAACTTTTAGGATATAATATCACCTTTAAAAACGTATATATCTATATTTGTTAAAATATATGGAATATCGGACCGAAACAAAACTAAAAAAGCGAAGTTTAAATAAAAAGTCAACAAAGTCAAAAGTATCACCGGCGAACATGTCGACGGGGGTGCGGGTAAAACTGTCCAAAAAAAAAACACGAAAGCCCAATTTCTCTATTTGAAAGCCCCAACCAGAAGCATATTACGCAAATTGGAAGCCCAAAAAAGATATCCCCAGCGGGACATGGCTGCTAGGGGAAAATTGTGTACACGTCACTCCTGAAACGTAATTAACACTAATAATGTTTTTTTTAATAAACAAAAGAATCATCAGCGACATGTCGCTGGGAAAATAGTGTACACGTCACGCCATTTAGTAATTAACACTAGTAAATTTTTTTTCAATAAACAATTGAATCCCCAGCGACACGTCGCTGGGGAAACATAAGCGGGAAAAAATCCCGCCACGTTTTTGGTAGAAAAATTTGGCTAAAATATAACGGCATTCATTAAAAAGTTAGGTTTTATGAAATATTAGTTTGAAACTCATATAAAAGTATCCAAAAAATTATTGATTTTTGAATATTCAGATATATAAAATTATATCCGAAATTTCGAATATCCAAAATATGGATGTCCAAGAAATTTTGGATATTCATATAAAAGTCGACTGTATCAAGAAAAAAAGTAGTTTTATGAGTTATATCCATTTGATTGGATTTGGGTTAAAAGTGAGGCACCTTGTATTGATGCTATGTTACTCATATATATCATTGATCTTAATAAATTATTTCATTTTTAATGATAACAAATGAAGTCTAGTAGTAGTAAAAGTTGGATGAAATTTGTTGAGATCTTTACATGGAATAGTACAAAGATATTTCATCATTATTATTCATCAAAAAAGATTAAGAAAATATGGTGGAGGAAGCTTTTGATCTTATGGTTTGCATTTGGTATTATTTTAGCTTTATGGTTCTTTTGCTATTTAAGATTTCAAGCTTTGGAAAAGAGACAAGAGTCATTAGCAAATATGTGTGATGAAAGAGCTAGAAATGTTGCAATCTTGTGACATCTTTTTGTATAAAAATTGGAACTTTTTGCTTCTAGTGATTAATTGTGTTCTTGATTTGATGTGGGATTTTGGAGGAGTTCAATCTTGTAACACTTTTTTGTTATTTTATGGGTTTTTTTTGGTTTAATTTTGTTGAACTAGGGGATGTAAATACATAATTTCCAGTCTTATCTCTGATTAGGCGCCTTGTTTTTCTATAAAAAATTAAAATTTTTGCTTGTAGTGATTATATGTGTTAGAACTTTAATTAAGATTTTTGAGTTAGTCAATGTCAATCTGTATAAAAATGGAAACTTTTAAGTCTTAATGAAATAATAGATGGTAATATTTGTATAATAATGAAAACTTTTGCTTTTAGTGCTTAACAATTCATAAAACTATAAAAAATCATTCATGTGTAGCTAAAAACGAACCGTTAGCGATTGGGTAAAGAAAGAAAAGAAAAGAAATGAAGAGGATAGGAAAGAAATATACAATTGCATTTCATGTTCTTGACTTTCATAAAACCGGAAGGAAATAAACTAAAAGTTTCTTCAAAAACTTTATAACTTCTATTCCGCATTTTTGGTGGCATTTTTACCCATTTTATTAACAGGATAAGACAGTTTCATGCTCCGTATTTCTCATGTTTTAGTGCTTTTGACTTATCAAACCTTATATTTTCCGTTCCGTTTTTTTATCTTCCGACGGCGTCGACAATAACACACACAGCTTATTGTCAG
Organism: Tanacetum coccineum; assembly: GCA_026074375.1. Classification (NCBI taxonomy): domain Eukaryota; kingdom Viridiplantae; phylum Streptophyta; class Magnoliopsida; order Asterales; family Asteraceae; genus Tanacetum; species Tanacetum coccineum. The sequence goes on from BQNB010002714.1 coordinate 75,624, forward strand.
CGTTATTCCAGTTAGGGCTGTGAAGCCGGCCGTAGCTACCAAAGCCACAATCTTCCACTTGTCGCCCCCAAGTCTTTATCGAGGGTAAATGTTGTCGACTACGATACAACCTACACGGCGAGATCCTGCAGCCATTGCGAAATTAATCACAATGGCAAGAAAAAGAGAAAGAATGGATTTCATCATGGTTGTTATTTTTTTACTCTGTATTGTGCAGTGTTTTTTTTCAACAGATGAACTCCATATTGTGCTTGAAATCCATATATAAACACAAATGTCACCCTTCTTGGCGTGGTAAAGAATTGTGCTTGCCTTCATTAGTAGGTTCTCGAGTTAATCATGAAGTCAAGAACCTGCTAATGAAGGCAGCAAATTCATTTCTTTTTTTGTTCTTGAGTATTTTTCAAAAGAAAGGAAAGGGCAAATAGCGAAAGCTTAAATTCTTTACTAGTTGGACAACGAAAATCCAAACACTTATTTCAAGGGATAGTTTATGATCATCCAAAACACCTACTGTTATTAATTAATTAATAGTTATCAAAATAAATTATTTAATAATTTTTAAGATTCCATATATAAAGATTTTAAGTTTTCAACATTCATCATATTGAAAAAAGGTGATAAATGCTTTATAGATAGTATATATATAACCGAAAATCAAACTGAACTAAATTAGAATTCAACCGAACTGAAAAACAAATGAATTCGGTTTTCGAGTTGATCCGAATAACCCGAATTAGACCATTTACATCTTTTTTTAATTTCATTATATAATTTTTTAGCAAAAAACAGTTATTTCGAGCATAAAAAGTGTTTTTAAGTTAGAATAAAATTTTAGTTGTATTTTTATGTATATTAATATATAAAAAGTATATATATTTATATAAATTCGATTTTCGGTTTGATTTTGTGTTCAGAATGCCAAAACCATATATTTTAATGGTGATGGTTGAAATCTAAAAATTATATTTGTATTCGAATATCTAAAATTTTGATGAGAATTTATTAAAAAGTTAGGTTTTATGAAATATTAGTTTTGGATGTCCTATAAAAGTATTTCAAAAATTATAGATATTTAAATATTAGGATATATAAAACTGTTATTCGAAATTTCGAATGTCCAAAATTTAGATATCCAACAAATTTTGGATATTCATATAAAAGTTGATTGTATTAAGAAAAAAAGGTAGTTTTAGGAGTTATATCCATTTAATTGGATTTGAGTTAAAAGTGGGGCACCTTGTATTGATGCTATGTTACTCATTTCTAATTCTATCATTGATCTCAATAAATTATTTCATTTTTAATGGTACCAAAATGATGTCTAGTACTAGTAAAAGTTGGATGAAATTTGTTGAGATGTTTGCATGGAATAGTACAAAGATATTTCATCATTATTATTTATCAAAAAAGATTGAGAAAACATGGTGGAGGAAGCTTTTGATATTAGAGCATCCACTATGGTGGACCTTTTAAAAGGTCTAAACATTTATAAAATCATTAATTTACAAAGCTCTGGATTTTATAAACTTTGTTGCACTATGGATAAACCTTTTTTACTTTTTAAAATGGTTAACAATTACACATGCATTAAATTATGAAAAGGTCCAAGATCTTAGACCTCTTCATTTCACATAGACATAAAACATCAACTCACTATGGTTAAAACAAAGTATAAACCTTTTCATGTGTTTTAAACCTTTTCTTGAAATGACCATAGTGGATGCCCTTACGGTTTGCATTTGATATTATTTTAGCTTTATGGTTCTTTTGGTATTTAAGATCTCAAGCTTTGGAAAAGAGACAAGAAATATTAGCAAATATGTGTGATGAAAGAGCTAGAATGTTACAAGATCAGTTTAATGTTAGTTTGAATCATGTGCAAGCTATGTCTATTTTGATCTCAATTTTTATTTTATTTTTATTTTTATTTTTTATAACTGGGATTTCGACCCGACTTTGCGTGCTGACTAATTTCACGACGACTATTTTTTGAATAGCCTAGAGTCGACATAGGTGACTCAACCTTTCATCACGGGAAGAACCCTTTTGCTATTGATCCAAGTAGTTTTTTAGTATAAAAATTCATACTTTATGTGATCTTTGATTTGGGTTGTTTGAGTTGTTTGAGTTGCTCAATCTTGTTACACCTTTTTGTTTTTTTGTTTTGGATTTTTGAGATTTGTTAGTATAATCATTGTAACTTTATGTGATTTTTGATTGATTTTGTGGTTAATTTGATACAGGGTTTATTAGTTGTTCAATTTTGTGATATCTTTTTGTATAAAAATTGGAGCTTTTTGCTTGTAGTGATTAATTGTGTTCTTGATATGATGTGGGACTTTTGAGTTGTTCAATCTTGTAACACCTTTTTGTTGTTTTATGGGATTTTTTTGTTTAATTTTGTTGAATTAGGGGATGTAAATAGATAATTTTTAGTCTTAACCTCTCATTAGGTGCTTTGTTTTTTTTATAAAAAATTAAAATTTAATATTGTATAAAAATGAAAACTTTTATGTCTTGATGAAATAATAGATGCTAATATTTGTATAAAAATGGAAACATTTGTTTTTAGTGCTTAAATGTGTTCTTAGGTTTCAGTTTTTTATTTTCGAAGAGTAACAATTAAAAAAAGGCCACAATAAAGGGACAAAACGAAATTATAAAACAAAACATCCCTCTCCTATTAAACCAACTAATTAAAAGAAGAAGAGACCCAAAACGAAAAACAAACTGCAATTTGAAAAACTAAAATAACTGAAAACCTGCTAATTAGCTTGTAGCATAAGAATATATAAAATTGGATAAGAAATCAAACTTGTAATTTTGTCAAATAAGTAAATGAATAATAATAATAATAATAATAATAATAAAAATAATAATAATAAATAAACTATAGAAATATATTACAACATATACAATAAAAAAGAAAGATAGATTGACCGTTGTGGGGCCTGACTTTTGCATTGCTGTGAAATGGTTTTTTGATCATGGAGTTTTTGCTATTGGATGCAACTCATCGTTTGTGCCCCTCATTACCCTAAATTTCTTGATCCGAAAGTTTGTTAGTGACCTAAGACCGTCCCACAGTTTAATTGGAAGCCTTTACAAAGTCGTTACTAAGAATCCTAAGCTTCTCGGCCTTTCCTTGGATATTTCGGATCTCATACTCAGATGTTCAGACTGCATTCCTATCCTAATAGACAGATTCTCTGATGGTCCCTTTTATTATTCAATGAAATCTTAGCTCAAGGTGCACAACCTTAAAATGCAACAAGCCATGATTTTAAAAAAGTCATTTTGCCAAGTGCTTATGAATCTCCTGGTTAGATGGGATTATCTTTGGATGATGTTTCTCATCTCTTTTGGATACGTCCCTAAATGGCTTCATGGAGATTTCGTGGAATAGTCTGTCTTCAGGGGAAGGCCTCTAATTTAGAGTTAACGGAGTCCGACTTCTGAATTTCATTTATAATACCGAGGCTTGAAACAGGGGGAACCACTTAGCTCCCTTTTTGTTTTTTACTCAATTATGGATGTCTCTCCACTTATCATTTTCCCGGGCATTTGAAGCAAACACAAAAAAAAAAACAAAAATCGAAGAAAAAAATAAGCGAATGAGGAATTTTCAAAGATACAAAATGACCCTTCTACTAACGTTTCTCATGTATACTACGCCGACGAAGCGGTATTTATTGGTGAGATGGTCTCATTTCTAACTTAAAAGGGTATCATGAATATTCTTCGATGCTCTCTCCTTACTTTCCTGGTATTCAATAAAATATTCAGAAGAGATCCATCTTCTTGGTATCGGTACGCAGATAATTGTTGGCTGAAGCTCTAATAGTCATTGGTTGTTTGATAATGAATAGCTCCATTTAAAATACTTGGGTAATTTTAGTAGGAGATAATATGTCGTTCCAAAAAGACTTGGGAACGAGACGATTAAATAAGGAAATGATAGAAGAGGTCTTGTCTAAGGTGGAAACTTAATACCATATCTGTCCGTGGGTCGTCCTTACTCCTTCTTAAATCGGTTCTATGGCTCCACACCAGTCACAACATGTCATTTTCCAAGGTTCCGCAAATCTGTTCCTTAAATTATATGGAGAGTCCTGCGTAGGAAATTTTTTTAATGGCATTCAGAGGGTGATAAAAAGATGGCTTAGGGTTGTTCAAATGTCAAAGGTGCTTGCTTCTAAGAAATTCGGAGGTTGGAGTCTTCCTAGTTTCTTCGCTCTTCAATCGGCCGTCGTTCTTTTCAAGTTGGTTTATTGGCGGCTACCTTTCTCATGAATAACTCCTTATGGTTTTCCGAATTATATCAGCTTTACATGGCTTGAATGGTCTGTTCTAATCTGCTAGAGGCTTTCAATTCGACATGGAGCTCCATCATAACAGAAGTAACATCCCTTAAAAGTCCAAGTGTCGATCTCATTTCTCAATTTGTAAGCTTCGTGTGGGAAAAGTACAAAGTAACAAGCTTTTGGAAAATCATTGGAATTGGCGATAATCTTCCTCAAGCTTTCTTGTTCCCTCGTTTGTTTGCTCTTGAAGAAAGAAAAGACATATCGATTGCAGATAAGATGAATACGTCTATCTCCTCGTCTTTTCGTTCGTCATGGGTCCGAGGAGGTGTTTTTTTTTTAGAGTCACAACAACTTGATCAGCTTTCGTTATTACTTGATACGGTTATTTTTATCTAATATGGAGTGACAGATTTTTTGGGACTTTAAATGGCGAAAGTGTTTTTCAAGTCAAAGGATGTTTCGAGTCTATTGTTTGATGAGGCTTTTCACCCTAAAAATGGAATGTTCCTACTCGTGGATTAAAAGTATTCCGATTAATAAACGTTTTTTTGCTTGGAAACTTTATCTCGAACGTTTACCTACTAAATCGAATTTTTCTCGCTAAAATTGTCTCGCTTCCGTCTTGGCTTGTCCTCTTTGTGATCACGTGCTTCGAGGAGTTCGACCCATTTATTCTTTTCGTTTGCTCTGTGGCGAAAGATATTCAAAGTTAATTTTGTAGATGGTGGAATTTGGATGTTCATCCTTATGAGCTCGTAACGAAGATTGGCTCTCTTGTTCAAATCTATCCGTTTAGGTTCTAAGACGGAAAGAGGTTTGGAAGGCGATTTTTACGTTTATCTTGGTGGAGCCTTTGAACTTCAGAAACCAATTCCTTTTTGCGTCTCCTATCCCCCGAAAAGATGCTATTTTCGACAATATTGTTTTACGCTCTTTTTATTGGTGTGTAGCTAGATGTAATAGAAATTTGAATTGGGTTAGTTGGCTTCAACACCCTTTTTTGATTCCTTTGTAATTTTCTTGCTTCTTGCTAGTGGTTCTAATAAAGTCGCCGTTCAAAAAAAAGATTGTCTAAATAAAACGTTTTTCTCCAAATTTAGTAAAGTAGAAAATAGTAGCATGTTGAGAGTTTTTGACTAAACAGATTTTATATATAATTTTTGTTTAAAGTTTGTTAGCAAACTATGTAAACTTTCTTTAGTTATGTTGAAAAAAATAAAAAGTTGACTATTAAGAGCATCTATAATGAGAGGTCTAAAAAACTCGAAAATGTTTATATCTTGTTTTTACCATAGTGAGAAATCTAGGTGGCATGAAAATGTCTAAGTTTTTTGATCTTTTCATAAACTCAACACAATTAATGCATGTGTAATGTGAAACATTTATGAAGTTGTAACACACTTTTATCATAGTGAGAAAATGTTTATTAACTCAAAAGGTTTGTAATTTATTGATATGTGATGACATGAAGCACTTATAAAACTTTATAGATTTTAACTATAGTGGATGCCCTAAAAACAATGCACTAATAAATGATATTAAATGACATTCCTTTTATACAATACATTATCATCATTATCCTATATATTAAAGGACGTTTAAATTTTTGTTCTTTTTGTGTATGGGTTTACCGAGATGTGTTAATGGGCTTTATATCGGGCTAAATCCCAGTCTTTCGACCTGTCCATTCTAGAGTAGCTTATAAAAACTATTTACAAGATATGTTGACTATGTTGCTCATAAACAGTTTAGTCTGGTAACTGGTAACATTGAATATAAAACAATATGAATGGATTTTTAAGGAAAAAAACATATGCGACATCAACTATAAATCAGCTTCGTCGTAACGCGCAAATATCTTCCCACTCGTTAGTTTCTATTCATGTTTCAAAACCCATTTAAAAACCTTTGGTTAGGTCCACGTGTCAACGTGAGAGCAAAAGTTATTTTAGTTAAAAGTGTAGGAGTTAACTATACTTTTGGTCTTTGTTGTTTAACGGGTATTTCACTTTTAGTTCATTTATAAAAAGTTACGGATCCTCTTCAAAGTACGACGACCTGTAACACGTTTGGTCTATTTTTTAACGCCGTTAGTTTGATCATTTATTGACTGTTAAAGTTACGGGTATTTTTGTCTTTCGTAAATTTTATTTAATAAAAAAATAAAGTATCATGTCATAGGAATTAACGAGAAAAAATGGTGTCGGCGCGTTGCGGCGGAGTTATTTTTGTTTGCTTGTCGAAGATAATTGAAAGTCGAATCATCGAGCATTACTAAATGAGGATGTACTCAAGTCGTGCTGAAATTCGTGGCAAACGTTAAGACGTCAACTTAACAATAAAAAATGTTAAGCTCGTTTTGTTCGTAATTCATGTCTTTTTGCCGGTATATTTTTTCTTTAGAAAAGCGCTACATAGACGTTAGATATTTGATAAATAAAATTTGTTATATAGAAAAGTTATAATAACATTTTTTGCAAATAACTTTTTGGGTTGGGCCGCGGCGTTTTTGGGCTAACAAAGAAAGTTTAAATGAATTTGTTATAGGGGTGTTAATCGGTTTGGTTATCGGGTTGTTCGGTTAATTCGGTTAATTTTTTTTGGGTCAAATCGAAAACCAAACCGAACTAGAATTCAATCAAACTGACTATAATCCAACTAAACAGAACCGAAAACTGAATTTGAATTCGGTTCGGTTTTTGGGTCGACCCGAATAACTTGAATTACACCATTTATTTAAAAAAAATTTACATAGATATTTAGTAAAAAAAACATTTCATGCATAAAAAGTGTTTTTTTATATGGATAAAATTTTAATGGTCTTTTTATATATATATTTATATAAATTCAGTTTTAGTTTCAGTTTTTGGTTCAGATTGTCAAACTCATATCCAACTACCGATTTGTAGTTCGGTTCAGTTCGGTTTTGGCAAATTCGGATCGGTTATTAGTTCGGTTCGGTTGTTTTCAGTTTGTTTCGGTTTTCGATTTATTTGGTTTTTTCGGTTTTTCTGCTCACCGCTAAATTTTCTTGCTTATCTCTTCAAATGATTTTATTCATAATAGAGTTCCTCAAATGAGGATACTCAGAATATTTTACATAATACCCTTTTCAGGGTTTCTACTCACTACATAAACGCTGGCTAGTAAGTTTCAATACAAGATTTTTATTGTTCTAACTTCTAAGTAGTTAAGCACATATAAAAGGTCTAAACATGTCTCAAAACATGCTTCATGCCGTATGTGTCATCATGCGGCTCGCCTTTTCATTTTCGTTGTTGTGGTTGTCTTCAAACTCCGTAGGAGATCATCAGGGACGATTGGCACGCACACTACTACACAAACTGCTTATTCCTACGGTTAAATCCGTGGGAAGTCCCGTGTGTAGAGGTCCTTTCCCACAAATTTCACACGGAAAATTTCCAATTGTAAAAACCTTGTGGCTATATATTTTGCCACTGATTTTCTCACGGAAGCGTTGACTATTTACTACTAATATTATTGTGGGTAATCTGGGGGTTGACTTACCCACTCATTTTTCAGAAATATTTTCCACGGACTTCAAACAGTTTCTTGGCCTTAATTTTGTAAGAATAGTTTTCCTACACATGAACCTCCCAAATTCATAAAGTTAGTTACATAGTAAAAGAAGGTACTACTTGTTGTGCATTTTGTCTGTAAGTTAGCTTTACTTGTTGTAATGTGTCGTGTTATATCATTTTTGTGTCATTTGTGCTTGTTACTTGCTTTCCATCCAATTTTCTGCTCACCACGAGACTTTTTTGGCATGGTTTATAAAAGCAAATTGCCAACATTAAGACTATTGAAATAAACTACGACACCATATGGTAAAAGCCACATTACATACAATATATCATTGTCTGGTCACTTTTCTTTTAAGCTCATTTTACCCTTGCACTCGTTTTACGATGTTATTTTAGCGACTTGAATCTCACTGGATAATTATTAAGTTGGCTGAGTGTGTAGCATAAGCTTGTATTTTTATTTGATTGATGCACGCTCGGGTGAGTTTTATGGGAATATCAAACTCATAAACAGTTAGTGACTTGGTCATGATAGTTCAAATATATCCGATAATGCTACAGATGCAGTTTAATTCTTTCATCAAAAAGTTGTTTGACTCAACATTTTATTCGTGTGTAAAGAGGTGTACATGCAATTTGGGGTGACAATGGAAGCGAGGGTTAACGAGGTGAGGCAGCGAACAACTGACTCAAAAAAGGCTCGCAGTCCTTGGGTAAACTGAATAAGAAAATCTTCATCCATTTGCGCCTTTTACCATATAGCCAAATAATAGCCTAAGTTACCGGCACGACAGTCAACTATAACATCCTCATTTAACCCAATTAACATGTCAATATATATTTTAGAGGGTTTATTTAACCATTAATATTTACAGAAATACATATGTAAATTCATATATAGAGAAGTGACAAACTTCATTTTTGTGGAAAAGTTAAATAAAAATAACTCTAACCAATATATACAAACTAACAAGAAACACAACCAACGTTCAGGTGATAAATTTAAGACTCACATATAATAACTAATAACCTGCTGCATCAAACAACCAGAAAGTATACACCTTTGAAATTTTGAATAAAGTTGAGACTGTGACCGACGTGACATGTTATCCTTTCCTTATGTGTATCAAAGCACCTACCATAAATATTGGTTTGAGGCTTTATTTTGTACAAGCAACACATGTGATTATAGTTTTCATTGAGTTTCTAAATTATTACTTGTACCTTATATTTTTATTTTAAAGAATATTTGTATTTATATGCCACTATGTTACTAAAGTTCCGCCTGTATAATGTGAAGTAAAAGTAAACTTTTAATGATTTTGATTCCTAATATAATTATAACTACCATTGTTTATTGGTTTATTACTACATGGTTAATCATAAAAAAATATAACTTATTTGACCATTTTTATTATTGTATATAAAAAAAAGAAAAATAAAACACGAACTTTTTGAAGTTTTGCTTTTTCATGTATCGAGTAACCAATTCTAGGTGTTAATCAAACGTGGAGCAGGTAATTTCCAAGTCACTCGATACATTTTTTTATAACTATCATTTTTTTTTAAATTTGTTTTCTTATACCCCACCTATGTTAAGCCAAACACCCCTCTAACTCCTTTATACTTCTCCCCACCCAATCACATCCGAGTCACCCATGTGACCAATCACAACAACACCACCAATGACATCAACAACACGTACAATGATACGAACCGGGTACGATAAAAAGAGAAACAGCTTAGTGTTTTAATATACGAATATACCTAGGTAGAGTAAAGTTTCTCAAAATCTTAGAGTGATGAAATGAAATTTCATATTTGCCTTGATGGAGAGATACCATATATGCGGTAAACCATGTTTTCAAGATATATTCTTGGGTTTGGGTGGAACTAGACAAATCAGTAACCAAAACAATCACTACGTACATCTTTTGTATCATTTATGGATTTATAAGTTTTCACGTACGTACGTTTTTCCATCAAACACACTTCTTTAGAGACTAGGTGAAATATGAGATTAAACGAAATTCTTTATGGCATGTGTAATAAAACGTAGGAAGGTAAATTAGAAACTGATTAGATGTCACATTTCACGTTATCACAAGACCTTGTCGGCCACATTCAATAATCAATATACTCGGTTACTAAGTAATATCCTAACGTACTATATATATTCCCAAATTGGTGTAGGCATACTAATTTGATTATTAAAGCCTATGTGATATTTCACATTTCTAGTTTCAAATAATAGAAGTGACGACCCTTGTTCAGTCCTTCCTGGGCGAAGTTATGTACATATTCTATCTAGGAACGGTTAAAGGGAACTCGAGTAACCAACATAGCTTCCAAAATGAAAACATGGTGTTCCTGAAGCTTCATTTGTTTAAGATACATCGCAACATTAGACGCCCACATCCACTCGGGTAAAGCATTACTATTACGTATCACGACCCGTTATCTTCTGTTTCAGAATCAAGCAAATGGGCTTGAACCGAATCTTCCTCTTGAAAAAATATATTCACTCTAAGCAGAATCCCAGGCGTAAACATCAACCTATGCACATGTTTCTCAACATGCAATCTCATTCGCGACAACAAAATCCGCGTACACCACATATACACAAACAAACACAACCGCAACAACAAAACTTAATTAAATAATTGCAAAGTGTTATGGTGGACTATACAAATAATGAATGTATCAAGTAATGGAACATCTGATTTCACGTATGCTTTTTTTCCTTTGCTAAGATTAAATTGCAATCTCTCGAACAATGTCTTGCCTATGTTTCTCTTTTGTTCTCCTACTTTCATGACCAAGTCGTTTCCATATTATTTGGAACAATCAACCTTTTTTTACTCCAATATAGGGGATTTCCGAATTGCATGAATACTTGAAAATTTACACAAATGAAAACCATGACAGTTTCGACTAATTAAAACGATAAATTGTTCAAAACTAAACAATAATTACAATATATATAGTCACTTAAGGTTATTCTAAAAACCCATAAACATGGGCTAAGCCTACAAAAGAAATAGTATTAAACACATATCAAAGTGATGTAACGAACGTCTAACAGTACTTTACAAACCACCTGCAGCTCACCATCGCGCAAAGGGCGCTAACACCGACGCCTTTTAAAGGTTCTCCATCATTTATCGCTAAAAGACAACTCCTAAACTCAACCTGTTTTTATTACCATTCTTACTGTGGTAAGAACCCCGAGTAACTCTAGCTAACTAAACCGGAAGACATCAAAAAGAATCTCACAACACTCCTTATACCAACCTCCCCAGAACCACCAATGTATAATATGTTTATTCATATTTTACAATTGGTCCAAGGCATCGGTAAGTCTACTCAGCTGCTCTACGTCGAGGAGGCGACACTATCCATACGTGTGACAAAGATGTCTCACAGACGCCATTGTAAGGAGACAACTTTGACCCACGTAGGCAAGTGACGTCTCCTCGATCACAGAGCAGCAGAGTAACTCATCGACACCACTTCGGCCAAGTGAACAATTAAAAACAACCTTATGTTATGTTTCATGGAGTAATGGAGTATATATGCTTGTTTACTCATTTTAGTCTATCTAATGAAAAAACTTAATTTGATTGCTTAAAAATGAAATTTTTTATTAAAATCAAATGTACCATGAATTGTTGTACCAGCTTGAATGACGGTGCAAAATACACTTTTTCTTTTATTTGACGAGACATACTGCCTTAATCCATCATACTGTCCATACATAAAAAACACTATTTCTTACATACTATTGGTCACCCACTCTTATGAGTGTTTTGCATGTTAAAAGCATCATGTTATCTCCTTGTCCTCACATTTGGACATTTGGACTTTCGGTCCTCTTTTATGAACAATATGCTTGTTTAAAGTGTCGTGTTATATATCTCCTTGTCCTCTAGATATAATCCACAAGCTATTAGAATGTTTATTTCGCCATGATCGGATTATACATCAACATCCCTTTATATATGAATGAGACTATGACTAACTATGGTAACATCCTACCATTATGGGATATGACTCAAATCACAATTAATACAATCACATCTAATCTTAACGGATAAGACTAATGACAGCTAATCACAGCGGGATAAGACTAATGACAGCTAATACTCCCCCGCAGTTTGAGCGGGAGGTCTTCGAACGTTCAGACTGGAGCGAAACTCAAGAAATAAAGCTGTGGGGAGACCCTTAGTAAAAATATCTGCATACTGAAATCTGGAAGGGACATGAAGCACACGAACCTGACCGGAAGCAACATATTCTCGGACAAAATGAATATCAATCTCGATGTGTTTAGTACGCTGATGCTGCACAGGATTAGTAGACAGATACACAGCACTGACATTATCACAATAGACAAGAGTAGCAGTAGAGAGAGGAGTATGAAGTTCAAGCAACAAATTCCGAATCCACGCAGTCTCAGCAACAACATTCGCAACACCTCGATATTCTGCCTCAGCACTAGAACGAGACAATGTAACCTGTCGTTTGGCAGACCAAGACAAAAGGTTATCACCAAGGAACACACAATACCCGGAGGTAGACCTACGAGTAACAGGGCAACCAGCCCAATCAGCATCTGTATAAGCAGTGAGTTGACTAGTGGACGAGACATGAAGCTAAAGTCCATGGTAGTCACACAAACATAGCGGAAAAAAAAAACAAACAACGCTTCAAAGTAGTAAAATGTATAAAAATAAAAAAAAACAAAAAAAAAAAAAAAAAAAAAGATCAGAGGATCAATGCATAATAAAGACAATCTGCTGCACAACCATAAGAGATATCCGGGCGTGTGAATGTCACGGAAGGGCACTGCAAGGCTCAATAATAAAGTAGGTCGCTGAGAAGGTCACCATCAGAACCGAGTTTGGACTCAGTGTCCACAGGGGTCTTGCATGGGTTATAATGTTGCATGTGAGCGCGCTCAAGAATTTCCTCTGCAAATTTAGACTGAGACAAAAACAATCCAGACTTCGATCGAAAAATGCATCTGCAAGATTCCCTTTTTTCTTCACATACACAGCCGAAAGTTAGTATAACCTATACTGCTGTTTTTACATACCTTCGGTTTAAGGGTAAGTTTTTAAAGAATAGCCAAAGCAAACAGATTGTGACCGCAATCTGAACCATATGGTGTTTGGCAGTGTGTTTAAAGAAGTCATTATCTAATTATAGTGTTTTGAAGTCAGCATATGAGCATCTTAAGAGTATCTACAAGCCTGAAACCAAAGTGCAAATATACATTGACCGGGGCTAGGTCCTTGGGAAGGGTCAGTCGGCACCCAAAAGGGGTGCATGGAGTCAGGTTCCAGCCGATTTAAACATTTTAGAAAATTAGGGCCATTTTACTCAAACAATAGATTTATTCTTGCTCTTTTCGACAGAGGTGCAACCCCCGATACATGACTGAATAGTGAATTTTTTGTACAGGAAGATCAGGCCCATTGGCTTATGGAGTAGCGTTTTAGGATTCATTATTGAATACGCACATTGCATATCTTAAGGATGAACAAAAGGATGAAATCATACTATCTGTTGGTGCACTTGGAAGTCCACAACTTTTGGTGTTGAGTGACATAGGTCCAAGAAAGCAGCTTGATGCACTAAAGATCAAAGTCGTGCTTCGAGACAGTTTGTGGCGTTAATTTTATCTATACAAAATCTCCAAACTATTAGGGAATTTCTCCTCATGTATATAAAATACATTTATTACATCTATAAGTGAAACGTGTCAAACAGACTAATGCAAACTTGAAAAAGGGACAGGGGATCAATGAGTATGTATGGAAAGATGTGACGATGTTAAACGCGGCATTGTAATTTTTCCAAAATTTTGAGAAAAGTAGGAACCGCGAACCGAACCAAAAATATATTTCGGTTCCGGTTCTGGTTCCAGTTCTGGTTCCGGTTCTTTGGTTCTACCCGAATAGGAACCGATTTCCTGGAAGCAAAAAAACTCATGCACTAATGAGTTAAGCTAATAAAAAGCACAAAAAAATTATTTTTTAAGCATTTGCAATAACTTTTGTTAAAAGCAATAATATTTAACAACTAAAGCATAAGTTCAAATTAACAATCATTCTATAGTTCACACATTTAATAACTGCATAAAAATCCGAAAAACCAAAATAAAATAACTTCAAATTTTGTCCAACAAAATAACTAGAACCATTTATATTTTCACCGTTTGTTTCTCTCTCTTCCGGTTAGTTTCTTTAATTGTTCCATATCAAAATCTCATCGTCTTTAATAAAATCTTTAACATCATCCTAGCATTCTACTTTCAAAAGATTTGTAATGGGTACATTGATCTTGGTATTTGCTCCTACTTGTAATGCACAACATGCCACAAGTTCTGGCACACAAGGACATATTTAAGGTCGTGAAGCAACTAGCATAATAGATACGAATGCAAATAAAAATCAAATATATAACTTACCTTCATTTTTTTGATAATGATGATAGTTTTTTATGTTTTAATGGACTAAAGCTCAGGGTTTAAGCAATTTAGCTGTTTTTTAAGTAGGCTACTAGGTTTTTTATGGTACGTATAATTTAAGTAAGAGAAAAATGAGATAATTATAGAATATTTGGGTATTCGGTTCCGGAACCGAGAACCAGTGGAACCGAACCGAACCGATCCAAGAACCGAAAAATCTCAAATTCAAGAACCAAAACTTTCAATAAAAAGTATTTTTAAATTTAAAGTTTTGCAACTTAAAAAGTATTCTTATGCGACTTGTACCATATTAATAGTGAAATTAGTACAGTTGATTAGACCTTAACTTTTTATGCAACTTGTACAATTTTATGCGACTTGTACCTTTTATTAAAAAAAATTAAAATCAAAATTTATTTACTCCCTTCATAAGTGTGTAACACACAGTAAGTCCAAAATCAAATAAAATAACTATTAACCTAACCCTAACACAAATAAAAAACCTAATGATCCATTGATGTTCTTCGCATCAAAATGGCTAATCTCACCGAGATATTTGATGCTAAAGTGATTTTAAGGTCGAAGATGCATTTATTGTCCATGATTAAAGGTAAGTTGCAACCCTTCAAAAATTGAGAAATTATGTTTAGTAATAGTGTGTTTGGTCGGTGGTTAGATATTACAAATAACTCAAATGATAACCACTTGTTAAATTTGTTCTTCAACACCAAGTGTATGTCCCACAGCCAAGTATTGAGTGCCCGCCAATTGTTTTCAACATTGGTGATCACCAACTTCATTTTGGTCAACATAAGTTTTGTTTAATTACAGGATTTAGATGTGGTAATATATCTACAACATATAGTGAGAAAAGCCTTTTTTTAAAGATAGTCATGATCCTGCCCTTGCTACCCCTGAGTTGGTAACTTTTTCTTGATGTTTTTACATTTTTTTATAAAATCTTGATTATATGTTTATGATTTTTTAATGGTATGTTAATACTTGTTGTTGGATATGATATTCATATTGTGATTTTTGTTATATTAACATAAGAATCAATCGAGCGGGTGGTGGTAGGGGTTTTTTTTAATGAAACTTGAAGTGTCTATTACTTATTAGAGATTGTTCTTTGGATAACATTAATTCAGTAAAATGTTATGAATCTTGCCATTAAGATCAGTTATTCATTTTAGAGTTTAACCTGTAACGGTATCGGTACCTTGAATCCTTGAGATGCATCGAATCAGAAAATTTTGTTCACTTATGTCGCGCAAAGCCATTAGCATGATTACTGGATTTTTATCATAAAGTTGTTTACTGTAATTTGAATTAGGTGTTCTTGATCAATGTTTCATAATGGTTGTAGTAGTACCATTTAGATTTGATTGATACATCGAATAAGTGGGATTTCATCATAAAGTTGCTTACTTTTTATTTGAATTCAGGGTTCTTGAATAATGTTTCATAATGATTGCAGTAGTACCATGGATATTTCATTGACATGTAAAATAAGTGATATTTTCACATAAAGTTGTTAACTTTGATTTGAAATATGTGTTCACGATCAATGTTCCATGAAGGTTAAAAGTTAAAAATAGTACCATTAAGATCAGTTATTCATTTTAGACCTTAACCAGTAACGGTATCGGTACCTTGAATCCTTGAGATGCATCAAATCAGAAAATTTTGTTCACTTATGTCGCGTAAAGCCATCGGCATGATTACTGGATTTTTCTCATAAAGTTGTTTACTGTAATTTGAATCAGGTGTTCTTGATCAATGTTTCATAATGGTTGTAGTAGTACCATTTAGATTTTATTAATACATCTAATAAGTGGAATTTCACCGTAAGTTGCTTACTTTTTATTTGAATTAGGGGTTCTTGATTAATGCTTCGTAATGATTGTAGTAGTACCATGGATATTTCATTGACATGTCAAATAAGTGATATTTTTACATAAAGTTGATAACTTTGATTTAAAATATGTGTTCATGATCAATGTTCCATAAAGGTTAAAAGTTGAAAATAGTACCATTGATATTCCGTTAGCAAAGCTAACATTGATTTTGGCTTCTATTCATTACCCATTAGGGAAATAATGTAAATTTGATTGATTGATTGATGTAAGGGAGTGCTAGTAGTTTAAGAAGACATGTTGCAGCATCACTGATGCAACATCACCAGACAGTTCAAAGGAATCATGACGCCGTGCGAGCTGTCTTACCTGCAAGTTATGGTAGTAGTTCTATGGTGGTATAAAATCATCTTAGTCCCTTCGTTGCTAAAATGAAATTATGCCAATCTTTTTTTTGGTCAATTTGGTCATTTTTAGAATCCATAATGGTTGCAGAATAGTATGAATTAACATGAAAAACATAAATGATGTTAAATCACATAGACTACTAAGCGAACGACATAAAAATTATGTTTAAAATGAAAATAAAATCTAGTTTATTTTGAGCTTAAATTTAGCTGGTATGACCGTTGCTCAATTATCTCATAGGTATAGCAATATATCTTTGACCGTGTTTACTCTTGTTTCATCCTACCATGTAATGTTCTGATATTAATTGACCTTTCATTCTTATAATCTACAAGTGTCATAGATTTAATATGGAGTTCGAATAGAACTGTTTTCTTTCCTCTGATATATATATAAATCCGTGACAATTATGGATCCATACCATAGTTACCAAATGTTTGACTTTCTATGGTCAACACGGGTATAATTGTCAGATTCATAGTCATAGATTTGTATAGATCTTAATGTAGACAAGTATACATCATAGATTTATACAAACTACACAGCTGCAATGAAAGATACATGTTCAAAACAAAATTACAATCTACCTGATCTAGATTGTAAAACTTATCGGTTTGACGGTTGACTAACTTCTTTGATAGGTAGCACCTTATAATCCTGTTCTTACTCCAACAAGTTCTATCGAATTCAAAGGAGCAAACGATGAGATAAGCTATAGTTTCAAAACATCTACATAGCATCTTAAAGTTTTGAATAGAATTTGGAGCCTTAAAGAGCAATGTGCAGCCAATATAAACCTCGTTCGAGCTTTAAAACGTGAACTAGACATGTCTTGAGCCAAGATTAAAGAGCTTGCCCATGACCAACAATTTGAT
>BQNB010002714.1:93926-121789 GCA_026074375.1 Tanacetum coccineum
ACCATAGGGACGAACGGTGTAACTTTTAAATGTAAATATGAATTAGTGATATGTACAACTTTCACAGCTATAGTTACAAAAGTTTAAGCTCGCACATTAAATATTTGTATTCAATCTTTATAATATGCATAAAACGATGCTCTAATTAAATAAAGTCTACAACTACTCATCACATGCATGATGATAATTCAGTTGAATTCATGAATGGTTGTTTAACCTATACATTATAAGTTTGCGATTCATGCATGCATACATAAGATTTTGTTCATCAATTTTTTAGTTCCAATACATATGAGAAGATGTATGCAATGGACTCATTACTGAACTATTAGCTGCCTTCCCACTCTTCCTTGCAAACATAAACAAATATGTTACCAATGTGATAATAGGTTTTTTCTTCATCACTTTCTTCTCATTCAAGTATTTACTCTCTTGAACACCATTCAACACTTGAGCCAAAGTAATCGAGGACTTCTTCATCGTCGCTGCTTTCCCCGCCACCTCCGCCTCCGCTTTTGCTATCTTTGACATGTTCTTATGAAGCTCGGCATTTGAGAAACCAAAGCCACCTCGGTCTCAGGCTCTCTTTCCTTGAGTATGTTGAGCTCTCGTTTTGTTTCTTCAAGCTCCAACTCAAGTTTTTTAAGGGTATTCATGAAAACCGGAGAATGGTCTTCTTCGCTTTGCGGTGATTTCCGTAATGTTTCGTTAGAATTTGGTGTATATACATATTTATAAAGAAAAGGAGAGTGAAGTACTTACGGGTATCACGGATATCACTTCCCGAACCGCTTTCCATTTCTTCCTTTCCTGATCTCACCATGTTTTCCATCTCCTCTTTACTTAAGGGTATAATAGATGAGATATCGGTGAAAGGCATAATGACCCATTCGACTACTACCAATTGAATTTTCATATATATAATGCCATTGGATGATATTTCATAACTCCTTAGATAGGCAAAGAGACATAACTTTTAAACTTCTTAATTAACATTCGTTTCATCTCCATCACATGAAGGAGTATATTAAATACACTTTATATGTAAATATGAATTAGTGATATGTACAACTTTCATAGCTATAGTTACCAAACTTTAAGCCTACACATTAAATATGTGTATTCAATCTTTATATATAGGAGGCGTTCAGACCCGTGCGATGCACCGGGCTCCGTTCTTGGGTAAAATTGTTAAGCTTTCAGTAACGAATTTGTATTGTCGGGTTGATAAATAAGAAATGATGCGAAAACACATTGCTCTTTGTTTCAATTTCCTAATGTTCAGATAAAATGATAGCACTGTCTTTTTACATACTTTGATGAGATATAATGCATAAAAATGAAGTGAAAACACATTGCTCCTTGTGAATCACACAGCAATGGCACTTGAGAAACTTTAGGTCCTTGCCTTGGGTCAACTGCACTCAACAATTTTGACCCTTGATAATGATTATGAGTCGATGCTACTACCTATTGAACTTATTAATAATGAGATTACTTTTTATTTGATGCTACAGGTACCAGTTGAACTTAGTACTATTGAGATTACTTTTTATTTATGTGTGCTCATGTTCTGTAATGTCCCTATAAAAAGGCCTACACCGCTGTCCAGATAAACACCTGAGAGTTTTTTGAGGTGCGCTTTTTGACCTCATCAGGTATATCCCAATCGACATCAATTCCTGTCACATGAAAGAGATCGTTATCCTCTATATTCTAAAAAGCAATAAGCATATCATAAGTTTTGATAAGCAATCAATTCATCCCTAAGGCCTTAAGTTACACACTAAAAGAACCTTTCTTTTTTACATAAAGTAGGAGATTAGTAGTAAACACCGAAAGAATGATAAGTACAAACTTCTTCATCATCGACATGTGTCATGCTATCTGATATACGAATCTCCTTCCTAACAAATTTCAAAATCCTTTACAAAGGGATTTGCAGTCGATGTTACAAACTATAAAGCCTTTGCCCAAATCATCAAATTGTACCGTTGCTAACAGTTTGTCTATTAAGCATTAAGGGGGTGTTTGGGATTATTAATTAAACTACTTAGGTGCTAAAAAGATCTCAAATAAATACCTTTAAAGTGACGTTATATCAGAATTATGTTCTTTGTTATTGCAAGTTCCTTTCAAACTCCTCAATCTGAAACAACAGCAAAGACAAACCAACCTTTATTTCTCATCTAATGCAATATGGACCTGGATAAACATTCAAGTTTTATTTAGACTTACGTGTTCATCAGCTTGTTTTAGCACAACTGTAGTATATGGGACAGTTTTCTCAATATCAGGTGTGCATAAAGTTGCACACAAACTTGCTGTTCCTTTCAAATTCCTCAATCTGAAACAATAGCAAAGAAAAACCAACCTTTATTTCTCATCTAATGCAATAACGACATGGATAAACATTAAAGTTTTATTTAGACTTACGTGTTCATCACCTTAAATAATGCAATAACGACATGGATAAACATTCAAGTTTTATTTAGACTTACGTGTTCATCAGCTTGTTTTAGCTCAACTGTAGTACATGGGACAATTTTCTCAATATTAGGTGTGCATAAAGTTGCACACAAACTTGCTGTTCCATCATCAATTTATAACGCTTTCTAGTTTCGTATTGAAGCAATATCTTTGCTCAATCAATGCAAACAATAGTTTCGTATTATTCCAGAAACATAAATTATGTCTATTGCATTAATAGATCATGCAAGCGATAGTTTCATAGAATTTTTTTACCATAGACCGGAAACCAAGTGTGTAGACATAAACATGATATTCCATCATAATACGACCACAAATAATAAAGCAGCACTTCCATTTTTGTCACAATAATGTTTACAGTTAAGAGTAGTTTGGTTTTTAATTTAAATTAGCGAGGCCGAATACATTTTCAGGGCGACACATCATATGATTAAGGTGTCTATTAACATGTTGTAATTCGGCTCCATAAGGTGTTAGGCCGAATAAAATAGCAAACATTCCCCGTCTCCCAAACAAACAAATCATCCTATATGGGGACGTGTGTTTAACATAATCTAATACATTATTCCTTTAAGAGTAGGGATAATATTTTAGCGACAACTATATATGTAATATTGCGCTAATCCACCCATTTCACTACCTCTAAAAAAGATTGGTCACGCTATAGTTAAATGTTTGAGACATTAGATAGTTACCTTGTTATTATACAAACGTTCCGTGGATAGCTAGTAGCTGATCATAGTACCCTTAACAATGATTCTCGAGCGAGGTGAGTTGGCTCGGCTGGACGAACCTGTTTATGTGTATCATTTGTCTATTAAGGCAACATATATAATGTAAGTAAAGTTATATTGTCACACACATGTTTGATTCTTATATGGAGATCTTTAATGAGCTTGTAGAAGCAATTCTAGTCTATGTTTGTTAACGATTTTCATTATCCACTTCACATAAAATACCATGTAATTTTACTTTGAAAGTGATGTAACCCTCATTCCTAGATAAGCAATTACTTGGAACTAAATGTAAATTTCTTTAAACTAAATGCAGCTATGAATTGCTGACCTGCACCCATAACTGTTCTAAAAGGAGGAAGAATTTGTTGGCTCGTATATCTAAAAATATATGTTTATTAACACAATTGCTTAAAAAAGTATCTGTATTCGGGTATTTAAAAATTTGATGATTATTTATTAAAAAGTTAGGTAAATTACAAATAGGGTAAATTACACCGTTAGTCCGTAGATAACGACGGTCGATATCGTTAATCTTTAAAGTCGATTTTTGTTACCCGTTTGGTCCCTTGAGCCCCGTTATACGTAACTGCCGTTAGTTTGACTTTTTGACCATGGGCGTTTTAGTAATTTCATATATTTCGTATTTTCACGTATTTTACTGTTGGGTTTTTTGTTGTTTTCCACTTGCGCCATTAGTCATAGAATTGTTTTTTTTTAAATCTTTTTTCAGTTATACCATTACTTTTTACATCTCTTTCACAACATAAACATTTTATCTTTTTATCTATCTAATCTTACAACATGGCATCACACATATGCACACAACCAATCTCAAGAACCATAACCCTTAGATATGTCGTCATCATTGAGTCACGACGGTGGTGGTTATGGTTGATTTGCTGATGGCAGTGATGGTAACAACTAGAGGTGGCAAATCTTGCCCACATTGTAATTCATGAGCGCTTTTTGGCACCCTTTTTAAAGTGATGGGGCATTTTTTGCACATCAATTATTATTGATGGGCTCTTATTGGCACTTGTAAAAAATACTCTTATTGTCACTTGTAAAAAACTATATGGGCTAGTTGGCGCATCTTTTTTATTTAATAGTTATTTTCTTGCCTGTCACTTTTTCTAGCTTTCAAATACGTATTATTATTTTTGATTTATACGTTTTTTACGCTTTCGCACGTTTGCGATCGTTTTCGTCCGTTTTTTTACGTTTTCGTCTGTTTTATACGTTTTCTTCATTTATTTTACGTTTTCGTCTGTTTTTTTACGTTTTCGTCCGTTTTTTACGTTTTCGTTAGTTATTTTACATTTTTTACGTTTTCGTCAGTTCTTTTACGTTTTCGTATGTTTTTTACGTTTTCAAAGTGAATGAGCCTATAAAAGGTTTGTTTTTGTTCACAAAGCTACGATAATTCTTAGTCATGGCTGGTAATCCTTTTAACAAACTCTTAAATTGCGATAATGGTAGTGATCTACTGATCAAGCCAATGACTTTGATTGCAAAAGCAAGAGAGGTAAACGTTCATGATTGTGTAAAGAATTTGGACACGTTTGCGATCAATTTCGTTCGTTTTTTTACGTTTTTGTCTGTTTTATACGTTTTCGTCATTTATTTTACGTTTTCGTCTGTTTTTTTTACGTTTTCGTCCGTTTTTTACGTTTTCGTTAGTTATTTTACGTTTTTTACGTTTTCGTCAGTTATTTTACGTTTTCGTATGTTTTTTACGTTTTCAAAGTGAATGAGCCTATAAAAGGTTTGTTTTTGTTCACAAAGCTACGATAATTCTTAGTCATGGCTGGTAATCCTTTTAACAAACTCTTAAATTGCGATAATGGTAGTGATCTACTGATAAAGCCAATGACTTTGATTGCAAAAGCAAGAGAGGTAAACGTTCATGATTGTGTAAAGAATTTGGACGAGGCAATAGAATTGTTGGTGAGTTACATTATTAGCTCCTACTTACTATCAATATAACAAAATATTTTACGTTTTCGTCTGTTTTTTTTACGTTTTCGTCCGTTTTTTACGTTTTCGTTAGTTATTTTACGTTTTTTACGTTTTCGTCAGTTATTTTACGTTTTCGTATGTTTTTTACGTTTTAAAGTGAATGAGCCTATAAAAGGTTTGTTTTTGTTCACAAAGCTACGATAATTCTTAGTCATGGCTGGTAATCCTTTTAACAAACTCTTAAATTGCGATAATGGTAGTGATCTATGATACAAGCAATGACTTTGATTGCAAATGCAAGAGAGGTAAACGGTTCGTGATTGTGTAAGAATTGGACGAGGGCAATAGGAAATTGTTGGTGAGTTAATTGTTAGCTCCTATCTTATATTAAATATAACAAAACATATATCTATACTACTTATAAAGAGAATTTATGATTCTATTGAAAGTTGAAAAACTGCTAAAATATGAAATGTTGAAAAATTTAATGCATGAAATCTTGCTATTTTAGGGTTTAAGGTTTATAAACATGTAATGTTAATGTTTTAAAAACGTAACATTTAAGTAATATAATTGCTCATTTAATGCTAATGTTTTAAAAACGCAAATAACATTGATTAGAATTAATAACTGTAAAAATACTTTTAAGTAATATTAATTGCTCATTAAATTTACTGATTTAATGTGTTCATGTAAACCACTAAATTTCTATAATTATGGAGGCTAATTTTGAAAAAAAATAATAGACTCATTAATTTTCATGGCTAGTTTGGGGTATATCCCCTATTATTTGGGTCACAATTGCATTGAAAAACACATAGAAACATAAACACTTAGGCTGCGTTTAGTTGGAGGAAAACACCATTGTTTTTCACAAAATGTTTTGTGGAAAACAAGGAAAACAGAGACCGCGTTCATTTCGTCGTTTTCCAACAAAATTCTCTACAAAACACAAAATCCCTATTTTCTCCCTTTATACACAAAACTAGAAAACAATTTTATTTTGTTTTCCCCGTTTTTGTTTTATAACACCCATATATATTTTCCCCTTATTTCTTATGTTTTATACGTTTTTATAAGTTTTTCATGTTTATGTACGCTTAGAGACGTTTTTTACGATTTTCATAGTTTTTTTACGTTTTCGTCCTTTTTACGATTTCGTCTGTTTTTTACGATTTCGTCCGTTTTTTGCGATTTCGTACTTTTTTTTGCGATTTCGTCCGTTTTTTACGATTTCGTCCGTTTTTTTACATTTTCGTTCGTTTTTTACGATTTCAACAGTTTTTTACGTTTTCGTCTGTTTTTTACGTTTTCGTTCATTTTTTTACGAATTCGTCTGTTTTTTACGTTTTCGTCCGTTTTTTTATGATTTCGTCCTTTTATACGATTTCGTCCGTTTTGTTACGATTTCGTCCGTTTTTACGATTTCGTCTGTTTTTTGCGATTTCATCTGTTTTTTACGTTTTCGCCTGTTTTTTTGCGAGTTCGTCTGTTTTTTATGTTTTCGTCTGTTTTTTTACGTTTTTCGTCTTTTTTACGATCTCGTCCGTTTTTTTACGATTTCGTCCCTTTTTTTTACGATTTTGTCCGTTTTTTACATTTTCGTCCTTTTTTACGATTTCATTTGTTTTTTTACAATTTCGTCTATTTTAACAGATAGCCTCATGTATTCGAATCTCTTCCGGTATATCTATCTCAACCTCTTAATCATTAGCTTCTCCAAGCACTCCGTCGCCGACTTTTAAGATCCATTCAGCAAATTCACGGATTTCATTAACATCTTCAGGTGGGGAGCCGATCGTTGGAAATCGATATTGTGGTAAATATTTCTTATAACGTTTAAAATAAGAGCCGATCGTTGGAAATCGATATTGTGGTAAATATAAAGAATATCTGTAGAAAGTACCTGTAAGAGTTGAGAAGTGAAAGTGAGGGTATATTGAGATATTATTTTTTGTTGTAAAATAACATTTGTGTGGTGAGATATGAAATCGTTTATGTGGATTTATATGGTGGATGCGGTTACAAATTTTTAATAATCATTATCGATAGTAATGATTTTTAACAGTTACACTTTTTAATAATTATTGAAGGCCGTTACAATGATAAATTAAATGGGCTATTATAATGTTATAATGGTATTGATGACTGAATTTATTATTCAAATGTTGTTACAATTTATTGTGTTTCATATAATAAAATTCAGTTTTCATTCCTTCCTTAAATACATTCAGTTTTCACTTTTCACATTCAAGAATTGTAGCAATACCTTAGTATAGAAGTATAGATAGATAAAATCATAATATTTATTTTTTTTCTTTTGCCTTCTTTATTTAAACCCGGGTCACAAATAAAAACAAAAAAAATAAAATTACATATGAATATATGAATCTTTAATAAAGTCAAGATCATGAAAACTCTAATAGCACAACATATAATTTCGCTGGCTTTCTTCTTTTTTTTTACTTTTTCACTCGTGGACCAGCTAGACATTTTACTTTATGGCTTATAATGGTGGCGGCATTCGGTGGTAGAGGGGTTTGGTGGTGGTGGGTTTCGGTGTTGATGGGGTTACAATCATGGATGAGCTCGTTGGTGGAGGTGAATGGTGGTGTAGTGGTGGAGTTTGTGGGGGAGTAGAGTTTATAGGCTTTATGAAACCCGCTATGTAAGGCTGCAAAGAAACCAACACGTATATACACAGTCTAAAAAATATAACATACTTTCATCATTAGGGTTTTGAGAAACGGATGCATACCTTTTTAAGAATTTAATCGTTGCCAATGTACCAACCTACATAAACATGAATAAATTAGTATGAAAACATAGTAGAAGTGGTTTACGATGATACTCATAACATGGTATCTAAAACTAAGAACCAAAACGAAAGCAAAAAAGTGTGAATGTGATGAAGCTGGATATTGAGAAGAATAAGGTTGCGTTTAGTTGGAAAATATTTTCCATCATTTTTTGTTTCCTGTTTTGTAGGAAAAAGGAGGGGGTTTCCATCTGCACAAAACAACTGAAAATTTGGAAAACGCGTTTAGATAAAGAAACATGTGTTTGTGTTTTCCATTTTACAAAACTAGAATACATGTTCAAGTGTTGTTGTTTCTATCTCAATTCTCTATTTACTTTTTGCGAGTAAAAAGCCTCGTAAAGAGTCCATTTTCGATGATATTGTTTTACGATCTTTTTGTTGGTGTAAAGCTAGAGGTAGTTCTAAGTTAAGATGGGATACTTGGATTCAACACCCATATTTGATTTCTTTGTAATTGTCTAGCTTCTTGCTAGTGTTTCTAATAAAGTTGTCGTTCAAAAAAAATGTTATAAAGACATATGCGAAACACAAAAATAAAGGAGGCAAAAAGGGCAGGCCGGCGGGCGCGGGCATTAGGCAAAACGGGTACTGGCCAAAACGAGCACGGGCTAAAACGGGCACTAATGGGATAAATGGGCTATTGGGTGAATCTTATTTATTTAATGGTTTTTTAACGTTTTCGTCCGTATTTTTATGTCTTCGTCCGTTTTTTCCGTTTTCGTCCGTTTTTTACGTTTTCGTTCGTTTTTTTACGTTTTCGTTTGTTTTTTTACGTTTTCGTCCATATTTTTACGTTTTCGTCCGCTTCTTTACGTTTTTGCCCGTATTTTTATGTTTTCGTCTGTTTTTTAAGTTTTCATCCGTTTTTTTATGTTTTCGTATGTTTTTTTATGATTTCGTCCGTTTTTTACGATTTCGTCCTTTTTATTACTATTCATAAAAAAAGACGAAAACGTAAAAAAACAGACGAAAACATAAAAAACAGACGAACTCGCAAAAAAACAGACGAAAACGTAAAAACAGATGAAATCGCAAAAAACAGACGAAATCGTAACAAAACGGACGAAATCGTATAAAAAGACGAAATCGTAAAAAACGGACGAAAACGCAAAAAACAGACGAATTAGTAAAAAAACGGACGAAAATGTAAAAAACAGACGAAAACGTAAAAAACTGTTGAAATCGTAAAAAAACGAAAGAAAACGTAAAAAAATGGACGAAATCGTAAAAAAACAGACGAAATCGCAAAAAAAGGACGAAATCACAAAAAACGGACGAAATCGTAAAAAACAGACGAAATCGTAAAAAGGACGAAAACGTAAAAAAACTGACGAAAACGTAAAAAAACTGTCAAAATCGTAAAAAACGTCTGTAAGCGTACATAAACATGAAAAAACTTATAAAAACGTATAAAACATAAGAAATAAGGGGAAAATATATATGAGTGTTATAAAAGAAAAACGGGGAAAACAAAATAAAATTGTTTTCTAGTTTTGTGTATAAAGGGAGAAAATAGGGATTTTGTGTTTTGTAGATAATTTTGTTGGAAAACGACGAAATGAACGCGGTCTCTGTTTTCCACAAAACATTTTGTGGAAAACAATGGTGTTTTCCTCCAACTAAACGCAGCCTAAGTGTTTATGTTTCTATGTGTTTTTCAATGCAATTATGGTCCCTATTTATAGGGGATTTACCCAAACTAGCCAATGAAAATTAATGAGTCTATTAATTTCTTTCATAATTAGCCTCCATAATTATAGAAATTAGTGGTTACATGAACACATTAAATGCAGTAATTTAATGAGCAATTATATTACTTAAATGTTATTTACGTTTTTAATGTCTAGTCAATGTTATTTGCGTTTTAATGTCTAGTCAATGTTATATATCTCAAGATAATTCTCTATGGGCTCGGGTTATTTCGGCCTTACATGGTTCGTCTTCACAGGTGCTTGCTGCCTCTTTTTCTTCGTTATGGAAATCTATTTTAAATGAAGTCAAATCTCTTAAGGCTCACGGTGTGGACTTAATTTCCCATTGTAAGATTCGGGTTGGTAATGGTATGAACACAAGTTTCTGGAATGATTGTTGGATTGGCGACTCTATGCTCAAGCATTTGTTCCCTCGTTTATTTTCCTTAGAAACTATTAAAGACATTTTGTAGCAGATTAAATTTCGTTGTCCCTATAACTTGTTCCTTTAGCAGTTCTGTTCGAGGGGGTTAAAGCTCAGCGCTTGGATCAATTCTCATGGGTCTTATTGAATCGACCTCTGTTATCTAATTGTGAGGTAGTGGGTTTGAGATTTGAAGGAGATGGTATTTTTTGTGTCAATAGTGTTCGAAACTTGCTTGAGAGAAGGCCTTTCTTCCTAAAGCTGATACGCTACGCGTTGGATTAAATGTATCCCGGATTAAAGTTAATGTTTTTGTTTTTGAATTAATATCCCTTTTTCAGGATTTAGATGCATACTCTCTAGAGTTTTGTGAGTCATGGTGGACTACTAACTTTAGTAAGTAGGGTATTCTTATTTTGATCAAAGGCAACACATTTATCTTGTTGCAAGTTTCGTGCCCATTAGTTAGGAAATTTAAAATGTATGAAGCCCACAAAATGATGATTACTTAATTGGAGATAGAATTGTAGTTTCTGTTTGTTGTACCGATCTATTTATGCGGTCATGGCATGTCCATGGCATGACCATAGTTGAATTTACTTACGTTTTTGGTGCTTATGTAATTCACTTGAAAAAACTAAAAAAAATAGTAAAATTACCAATGAACACGGCCAATGACATGTTTACCCTTCAACAGCGTTCCACTAGCATATAGAGGCAGCCATTCAGTTGTTATCTTCTAATATCACCAAAACGGACTTATGTGAAAAACGTGTGGCGCAATCAATATAATAAAGTGTAAAAGATATTCGACATTAAGAGTCTGTACCTTGAATAAGGATCTCCCTATCCCTTGTAGAATGCTCACGCACCTATAACAAAGGTATATTAAAGGCTTTTAATCAACTTAAGACCAGTGGCGGAGCCAGAGTACTTTAACTAGGAGGGCCAAAATGTAGTTTATGTATTTAGGAGGGCCAAATCATGATTTATGTATAAGTTTAAAGGTTTATAACAAAAAATATGCATTAATATAAGGGTGAATAGTGTAAATATAATAACTCTAGGGGGGCCATAGCCCTTCCTAGTCTATACATAGCTCTGCCCATGCTTAAGACAATAATCTCTAGGGTAAATTACACTGTTCGTCCCTATGGTTAGGCCCGATTGCGGATTCAGTCCCTAGATAACGGGGGTCGATGTCGTTAGTCCTTTTTTGTCACTGTTATTACCCGTTTGGTCCCTCGAGCCCCGTAATTTTTAACTGGTGTTAGTTTGACTTTTCAACGTGGGCATTTTAGTAATTTCAATTTATTGTAGTTTTTTCACCGTTGATCCCTGAAAAAAAATTGTTTTTTTTTGTTTTTTCGAACGGTTTTTTTACTGTTGTTCATTTTTTGTCGGTTAGCGATTGCACCATTGGTCCCTGACTCCAAATTCAAAATGTAACTTTTACTGAGGCATTTTTTTGTCTTTTTCCCTTACACCATTGGTCCTTCGGGTCTCTCCCTTTTTTTGTTTAAGGTCTCTCCCTTTTTTTTGTCTTTTCCCATAATAATTAGTCACATTTTTTCCCCGTTACACAATCGTTGCTATTTTCTTTTGTCTTTTTCTATAATAAATAATCACTGTTTGTTTTTCTTCATTACACCACCGTTGCTTTTTTTTCCATAATAATTAGTCACCGTTTTATATTCAAACTGAAAACATATACAATGCATTATAACTTTACAACAAATCTTTAACAAATTTAACAAGCAAAAAATATGATGGGTAAAATCATCACTACTAAGCCATACTAAACCATTTGTTTCTTTACAATGAATCACCATGTATTCTAACTTTACAACAAAATATGATAGGTAAAATCATCACTACTGGGACATCTTCTCCTTGAAGACCAGCTAGATCTTTCTCTCGTAGAGCTTTCAGCCCACTTGGTGTTTGTGATGGTGGGTACAACCGGCAAATCGTTACCAAAATTAGCAATCAAAAGATTACTAGTATCAACACCCATAAGCTGTCCAAATCAAATGAAACCGCTTTATTGGGACACCGATCCAACTTCACATGAAGCATTTAGATGACAAATCACAATTACTCTAGCAATCCCCATCGTCACAAACCACCACCGGAGACTCCGATGCATGTCGTGACTAGCTCGTCGACTCCACGGTGTTGCTTAAACTACGAGTGGTCGGTCGGGGAATGGCGACGCATAACACACAACCACCGCCACCCACTCACCACTACCTAACTAACCTCAGCCTCCGTCACAACTGTAACACAAAACCACCTGTCAACCCACCTGCCGACGCCACAAAATTAACACACAACCGTAACCGTAACCCATTCAAGCAGCCACTTAACCACCACCATCGCCCTGACACTGTCATTCAGATCACCGGCAAAGTCACACACTCAAATTTACCGTTCCTACTTTTTCATATTGCATTCATCATAAATACCCCACATCTACAAATCATCAGAATACTACCTCAAAAACTACCTCAAATATTTTGTTTTTCTCTAGAGTGTTTCCTTGCACACCGGTTCACCAAATAACCAAATACACATTTTGCGTGTTGGCCCGCGACTAGGATTATTCCAACTGTCGATAAATGTCTTCACAGTTACAATTGACGTGACAAACCCAATAAAAAAACGGCACATCAAATTAATCTGATATGGACCTAGCAATACAAGATCATCCCCACATTAATCACGGGACACAAAAGACCAAACAACATTCTAGCTTGGCACTTTATTCATTCATTTTCTTTCCACTATCATTCACAAAAGACCAAAGTGATATAAATGAGAAATCAGTGTATGTGTTTAGAGTGCAAAAACATATAGCACCATATTTCATCTTCTCTCTATTGTAAAACCAAAACCAAATAGATCAATCACAGATCTATAAGAGGGAGAGAATGAAATATAGTATTATGTGTTTTTATTTTTTACCTATCTTCTTTGCAAAACAAAACACACAACTGATGGTTAAATAACATATGCCTATGGCACCCGATGACGCTGGTTGTTATTGGGTCTACACGGACCCTTACGTCGTATGGTGGCGACCCCCACTAGCCCTGACCGCTCCTATAAACGCCGCGAACCACCATCGTTTTCTGTCATTTCGCCGGAGAATACCACCAAGAACTACCACCTTCACTTCAAATGGGTAAGTTCATGTCGCCGGAAAAAAATGCATGCTTTTTGGATTGGGTTGATCTTTGGTTTTTTAAGGTTTTTGGATTTAGAGTGTAGATGGGTACTATGTCAAAATGTAAGAACATCTAATGAACATTATTGATTTGAGTGATAACTTTGAAATGAAAGAAGATCTGATGAGCATTGATAACTTTGTGTAGTGAGTGTACACTTTTTTTTGGTAATGAAAAAAGTATAGAGCTTATAGGATTGTAGTGAAGTGTACACTTATGTTAAAAAAGAAGAAGTGTACACTTGTAAAAAAACAAATCATATAAAAGGGACCAATGACGTAACAAAGTTTTTATGCGAAATTACCATAATACCCATCACTAACGAAGCGATTTAGCGACCATTCATCCCTTGGGACCAAACACGCACCAAAATGACCACTTTTGGGACCATTTCCACCGATTTTCAAAACGGGGGACTGAATCCGCAAACGGTGTGGACCAGGGACCAACAGTGTAATTTACCCCTTTTAAAAAAATGGCTATACCTTTATATACGAGCAAGGTATTAGGAGGTCGCGCGTTGTTTTTTGCTTAATATATATTTTCAAGACTATGCAAATAGACAAACGATAACTTATGTATACATTAAGAAACTTATTTAAACAGTAAGAATTCTCGCTTAGATAAACAGAGTTTTCACAACCAAACATTCATGTGATTTGAAGTACATAAAGCTGACTAAAATGCACGCCAATAATATGATACCGTTGATGATCCCAGCTGAAGAGGCGTGAAACCTAGGTTAGACCACTTGATACGTCATTCATACCCACCATGTGTGGCAACAGTAGATACGAATGACATGTTAAGCCATTTAACCAACGCTTCACGCCTCTCAAGCTCTTTTTCAGTATTTTCTTATTCTTGGCCTCGCAAATTCCGTCCAATCGTCCATCGTGGATTTTACTTTCAAACACGGCGGGCACGATTTCTGACTTCAAAACCACGATATAAGAAAGTTGTAAGGTCGTTGGGACGCAAGAAGTCGACATATCTTTTTTCCTATACACCAAGTTTGAAAACTCAGTTCTAGTCCGTTACCTTCTTCTCGTTCGTCTTACATTTTATCTCTTTCATGATGTCTTAAGGGTTCTGAGTTGAAGATCCCGATATAAGGGTGCGTTTAGTTGGAGAACTTTTTTTCTAGTTT
This sequence comes from Tanacetum coccineum, assembly GCA_026074375.1. Lineage (NCBI taxonomy): Eukaryota > Viridiplantae > Streptophyta > Magnoliopsida > Asterales > Asteraceae > Tanacetum > Tanacetum coccineum. The sequence goes on from BQNB010002714.1 coordinate 108,429, forward strand.
TGTGTTTTCAAATTTGTAAAAAAAAGAGGAAAATTATTTTCCACAAAACATAGAAAACACATTCATATGATATTGTTTTCCATTCTCAAAAAAATAAGGGGGGTTACAAAGAAAACAAGGAAAACAAAAAAAATGTGTTTTGTAGTTTCCCTTGTTAAGTTAAGAAATGCACGTTTTGTGTTTTGTAAAAAATTTTGTTGGAAAACATTTATTTGAACGCGATCTCTGTTTCTCTTGTTTTCCACAAAACATTTTGTGGAAAACAAGGATGTTTTTCCCCAACTAAACGCAGGTCCGTTTGTTTTTTTAGAGGTTTTACCACTTTATCTGCAAACCATTTCTGCAGAAGAAAAGGTACATCTAAAGTCTTCATCTACAAGGAAGAAAAATGTTTGTTTTTTGTGCTCTTGAAGTATTCTTTCATTCTTTTTTTTTCTTTTTTTTTCACTAGAGTGTTTCGAGATTCGAGCGTATAAATTTTTTTGTCAAACGATAATACAATGTTGGAATGCAAAACATGTAATCGCTTAAAAACGAAGTATCAAAGACAATCCATAATAGTTCAAAATATACCAAAAACTTAAAAATCCCAAAGCACATAAATTATCAAAAATACTAAATACATATATTATATGACCCGTTCAACCATTTTGCATCAATTGCTGCGCATTAAATTAGTCATATACGTTTTCATACGTTTTATCCGTTTTCTTACGTTTTTGTACATTTTTTTACCTTTTTGTACGCTTTTTGAACGTTTTCATACGTTTTCGTACTTTTTGTACGTTTTTAACGAAGGAAAACGTATAATAACATTCAAAACTGTACAAAAATGTATAAGAACCTACAAAAACGTATAAAACCGCTAAAACGTACAGAACGTATAAAAGCGGATAAAGCCGGATGAAAAGTTATAAGAACGTATGAAAACGGATAAAGAAGTACGAAACGGTACGAAACTGTACCGAAACGTGCGAAAACGTACCGAATGGATTAAAACGTACGGAAGATATAAAAACGGATAAAAACAGAAGAAATCGTACAAAAACGTAAGAAAACGTAGAAAACCGTTTAAAAACGGATAAAAACATTCAAAAACATTTAAAAAGTATGAAAACGTACACAATGAATCACTTCGGTATAAAACGTATAAAAACGTACAAAAACGGATAAAAACGTATAGAAGCCAGTTACACTCCAAGCTGTGATAAATAGCATGTGACTCGGTCTGAAGACATGTATGCCAAATTATCATCTGAATCGGAACACAAGAAACTCCCTGCTTCTTAATCAAAAAACCTTGATACTGAGAAAAAGACGATTGTTTCAGTTAATCACCAAACTTCAAAGAACGAACAACAAGAAGGATTCAGTTTTATAGTAGTAGGTGAAGGTCATGAATGAAAAAGTGATTATGTGATTAAAGTAAGGGGAGGAATGGATAGTATGATCCCATGAACTGAATTAACATCAACTGACTAGATACAAATTGGTCAAAACAAGCCTAAAAATGACAAGATTAGAGATGATATAACAGAACTGACTGCCGAACGCGACTCAGTAAACACTAACAATAAAAAACGCTACAATTAAAGACCCAACACAGCGATGAAAAATAACATGTATCGGCAAGTCCCAAATCGTGATAAATGAATTCAAACTGTGATAAATAGCCTACCAATTCGTGTGCACACAATCGATATTATAGTCACAGAGAAAGTGGATAATAATACCACAAAAGAATCCATTTCAAGAAATCTGCTGCCTCCGAAGACGGTACTGTATAGAACTCTAAGGCATCTATACGCAGCAATGTGTTCTGGATCCATATCCAAGGTTTTGCTGAGTTAATTCATGTCCTCACACTTGCATGACCTCGAACATCAGAGGTTGGTTTGTGAAGAAAGCATCCAAATTCCTGGCTACAAGTTCATAAAGATCTCTCAAAGATTCTTCAGTCATCACTGCACGGTGAGGGGTCATAACGACATTATCTAATTGAAAAAACTCTTCAGGGACATGAGGCTCGTTTTCAAAAACATCCAAACCCGCACCAGCAATTTCCCCTTTGAGTAAACAATCCACCAATTCTTTCTCATTGATGATTGCTCCTCGTGCTACATTCACAATAATTCCATCATTTCCTAATGCCAACATTACCCTTTTATTAATCATGTGATGGGTTTGGTCTGTTAATGCACAGCAGAGAACGAGGACCTCACAGTTTGCTGCAAGTTCTTCAATATTGGAAAAGAAAGGGAATGTAACATGTAGTTTTTTGTTTCTGGAGGTGTATGAGATGATACAACCGAAGGCGTTGAGCCTCTTTGCAACATCAAGCCCAATTCTTCCCATTCCAACAATCCCGACTCGCTTACCACCCAGCTGAATTCATAAATACCAATAGCACAGAGTTATACAAACAAACATAAGCAGTACTCACATGTACATAAATATCTTAAGCACATAAGCACAGAACCTTGTGTCCAAGAGGATAATCTCCTTGCTGGTGCCACAGCCCAGCCTTAACGAACCGATTAGCAGCACTAACTCGCCTCAGCACATCAATCAACAAACCCACAGCCATATCAGCAACACCCTCCGAGAAAATTGTGCCAGCATTAGCAACTTTGATTCCACGGCGTTTGCACTCATGGAGATCAATATGGTCAAGACCAGCACTTGTGGTCATGATAAAACGAAGCTCAGGCAAGTTGTTCAGGATGTCAGAGGTAATAGGGCGCACAGCAGAAAAGAAGCCAGCTTGTACAGAGCCTGCGTGGGTTGAAAGAAATTGATGGAGAGGAACAGAAGATTCCCATGGTTTGAGGAAATGAAATTTCTCGGAAAATTGTCTCTCGTATACTTTGACAACAGAATGTGGCCCGAGAACCAAGACAGTTGGAATGTAATTGGTTGTCTTCTCTTTTTGTAAAGATTCTTGTTTTGCCATGTTTTAAGTCTTCAACCTGCACAAACTGAAGTTAGTACAAATTTAAATAATAATAACACAGAGACAACTAAAAACATCGAAGATAAGAAGATTCCCATTCAGTTGAACAAGTAAATATGTACATCCCTAAATTATACGTTACTACCATACATACATGTTTATTCCGAGATTCAATTCCAAAGAATGGGCGGACATGAAGTCGGCGAAGTTTTTCGGTAACTCGTGTTAAGCTTAGGTCATCAATATATGTATAATGAAGATTCATTTAGTCAAAAAAAAAAAAAAAACCACATTGACTAACCTACGCTTCAAACATGAAACCACAAAATCTTAACCAATTGTTACAGGACATTGACACATTTGTTAAGTTCTCATACCTCCTTTCCGCATCAGATTCCCACACAACCATTGAATACCTCCTTTAACAAACGTTTGGACAACAACGTTACATATATAAGGGTGTGTTTCACAATGATTAATAACCAGATAAGCAGTTTGGAGTAAAATTTTAATAAAGAATCGCAAACATCCCGTAAGAGATAGTATAGAAGGTAGAAACAAGAATGTTAGTATATCACAAAAAAACAGTAAGTTTAACCTTACGCGCCTAACTTTTGTTTTTCAATACAAGGAACAGTAAACTAGACTAATATACAACATCCTATTTCCGATAAACCTTAACAATTAACATAATATAAATTGGAACTATAACCAGTTTAACTCCCAGCTTTTTGGATTCTTTATATCGCAGCTAGTTACAGTGACAGTGATTGATAATCGCTAGCTTCATTCATATAATGAGTTTAAATTTTGGAACATTGAACCTAATTATTATAATGAAAATTCAGAGCAAGCTAATTGAATCAGCTGAAGAACAATAGCAAGTGGATAACGAACCAGCAAAAAGCATTGATGGCTGGTGTGCGACGGTTGTGACAAGGTCTTCTTTTCTTTTCTTTTCAAAGCCACTGAATGCAACATAAATAATCTAGACTTACAAGCTTAATTTTTTTTTAAAATTAATTGGTTAAAGGTTAAAAGTGGATAATAATCTTAAGACGAAAATAATACTCTTCTTTCGAAGATGCTAACAACACTCAAAAGGTTTGTTGTTAATAAAGCCCTTTCACAAATTTAAGGTGAGGGTGTGGTGAGAAGTTTTTGAAAGTCCCAATTAACACGTTTATTATGAAATATAACACTTATTTTAGAATAAATAATACAAGTAATAAATTTTCAATCGTGTAGGTGCTTTATTGATATAATCAAAGTATTACAAAGTGATATGGATCGCACTTGTTGAATGACAATGTAAAATTACCATTTGAACAAGTAAACTTGACAAGGTATCAAGTTTACAAGCGAACTTGTATAGTCCCGCTGATAAAATCAGCTGACTACTGTGTAAGTTCGACAAAGGAGTAAATGCTTATAATCACGACAACAATTAAAACGATAGTATTTACTCCTTACAATATTCCCTATTTATAGTGATACGAGGTTGCTTCCTTAGTGGAGGTAGTTGGGACGTGTCAAGAATCCTGTGGTGAAGTACGTCTGCATTAAATGCACGCCCATTCTTGAAAACATCCCGCCCATACTTTAGTGATCAGTTCTGCCAACTGTTCACTACTTGTAGCAACTTCGTACTTAGGTACATGCTTTAATTCAAGGACACTTTGTCCCGCCATTTTGCTTTATTGATTTATCCCGCCTAAACCATACTTAGAGAGAATCGTTCAGTTTATTCTTCTTCAAAGGGTAATAGGATTATCAGGGTATTGCCACCCCCTGACTCTTCTTAGAACCATCAGCGTATTCCACCTACATATCAGCTGATATCCATCTCAGCTGACGAGTATGTCTGCAAGTAATCTTCGACTTCCTTGACGATGTCTCTGACTTGAATACGTCTGAGGTTGCTCGCTGAGGCTTTGCACTCAGGGAGTCCTTCATTGCTCGTTGATGCTTTGCACCCAGCGAGTCCTTCATTTCTCGTTGATGCTTTGCACTCAGCGAGTCTTCAACACTTATCCTAATTTATGTTTAAATCTAGAGACAATTGGACACTAAATTGGCCCAACAATCTTCCCATATTTGAATATAAATTAAGCTAAGTAAAAATTATTGTAAGTGAGTACACAGCTTCTTCTTACACATAATACGACAAGGAAATATAACAGACAAACTTCATTTATAACATTAAGTGCTGACCTAGATTGTCTAGGACAATTTTCCTAGCCTCTACAACATCATTCCTAGCCTCTATTACAAAGTTTAGCTTGTTGAACATTTCCTTAGCTGCAACAGTGTTCTTCTTGATTACATTTTGAATCCTGATCAGCTGAGGGTTAGTAGCAAGATGATATTATTCTCCCCTTTGAAAGATCAGATCGAAATTACCATTATAGAAGAATATCCCTGACGCAGGTTCCCTGATGGCCAATCCCTCTGATGCTACAACTCCTGAACGAGGAACTAGGTTCCTATGCATCCCATCCACTACAATATCTTCCTTGACAAAAACCTCCTTGAGTATTTCAGAGCTTCTTTTTCTTTTCTTGTCTGAGGCTGAAAGTCCAAAAGCTGATAGTTGATGTAGTGGAGAAATGCCAAGTTTTCCAGCTTGGATTACCACCTACTGAAATTTTGCCTTCAGGTTTTTCAGAAGTTGATCATTGGCTTTACGCTTCACCCTAGAAGCCAAGTCATGTAATTCCAGCCATTCACTGAATCCAAGCATCTTTAGCATAAATCTATCATACACAGTAAGATTCAGTGGCTGATTGTTTCTTATTATTCTCATGGAGTCTTCTTTGGTGGAGTTATTGATTTGGTAGCTAATCTTGGTGATGGGTGAAGGGTCTGCCCTGAAGGAAATACAGTGATTGTATTCCTCCAACTTCTTAGCCCTTTTTGCCTCATATCTAGCCAGCCCTTCTGCCTGAGCCCTCAGTTCATCAGGTGTCATTACCTTCTTTAGTCTCTTCTCAGACTTCTCTTTCTCAGCCTTTAATTTAGACAGCCTCTTGATTTCTTTCATTTGAGCTTTAGCCTCTTCAATTGTCATCTGACCTTCTCCAGCAGCCCTGAACTGATTAAGGATTAAGAGACTTGGAGCTGATCCTCCTTGATCCATCAGTGGCATAATTTGTTTAATTTGATCATCCTCAAAAGCTATGACTTTTCCTTTATCAACAACTTTTAAAGGAGGAGGAGTAAGAGAGTATTCAGATGATCAAGAGCTGAACAGGTTTGAAGTGAAATGATCATAAGAGATGTTATTGAAGATGACTGGTGGCCTGATTGAGTTTAGTGGAGTTGGGAAAGGAATGGGAATGTCATCTAAGATAACCTTCTATTTCTTGATATGAGGTTCTTCACTTAAGTGAATTACCAATGCATTTGATGTTTGAACAACTTGGTCAGATGATTCATGCTCCCCCTGAGTAGGTGCAGCCATTTATGTGTTTGTAGAATCATTGACAACTTGCTCCCCCTGAGCAGGTGAGGGAATATCTTCAGCTGGGTTATTGTCTTTGACATGATCAAATTGAGCCTGAGTAGATACATTCTCTCACTCAGTAGTAGCTTTAGCAGATGCTGGTACTGGTTCTATCAGCCTTACTAGCTCTCTGATTAGGTCAACCAGATGAAGGATATTAAAGGCATTCTTTACAATCTTTGTTTCCAGCTATTTGGCATTGATGACCATGATATCTCTAAGCACTCTGAATTGTGAATAAACCATTTGCTCCAAGTATTTTATCACATGCATCTGATGTTTGGCATTCCACCTGAGCAGTTCATTACAGCCCAAATTTCTTTCTTTACATTCCTCCAAATAGACCTGCCAACTTTAGTACGAATAGCCTTGCTCAGCTCCTTTTGAAGATACACAAACCTTCAGCTTTCCATCTCTTTGAGAGCATTGAATTTCCTGTTCAGTGGTTTGAGTAAGAGATTAAGAACTTTAGCCTTTAGTGTCTTTTTCACTCTTTTGTCAAACTTTGGAAGAGATTGCTTGACCAAGTCTTTGATCAGCTGAGGAAGAATATTCTTTAGAGTATCAGAAAGAAGATCAAGTATTCTTTCCTCAAAGACATCAGCTACCATTCTGGGCACTGATTCATTAAGTTTGTCAGCCAGTTTCTGAGATATAGAGGTCTCAAGACTGTTCACTTTGGCAAAAATGAGTTGAAGTCAGCTTGAAGATGACCAATGGGGTCTGACTCAGCTGGTTTGTTAGCGAAAGCATTCAAATTGGCATCTTGAGAGTTGGCTATATCAACTAACTCATCAATCATATGATCAGCAGCATCTTCATCAGTCTTTGATAGTTCTGCTTTATTTTCAGAGTTAGCATCTTCATCATCATCATCAGCCTCAAACCCAGAGATAGGCTCAATCTCATCATCATGCATTGATTCTAAGTTAGAATCAGCCTCTGTCATATCTTTATCAGCTAGTACAGATCCAGCTCCCTGAGCATCAATATTCAATTTAAGGTCCACTTTCCCTACAAACTTGATCTCAGACTCAGTGTCAAATGGACTCTCATCAGATCCTATATTCAGAGCATTCCTATACAGCTCATCAAAACTCACATTCCCTAGCGATTTGATCCTAAAGTCCTCCTTAACCTCCTCATCAATTTGTTCTTGTACCTGCATAAGATGGTTAGTTGATAAGGTGATTTTGTAATGAAGTTAAGGATCGCTAGTACGTTGTCCCTAAGAATATTGAGTGTGATTATTCAGTCCCCTAAAAAGTCTCTTTTCATTTATGAGTTTGTAATGTAGGGAAGGATTACCAGTACACTGCCCCTAAAAAGACTAAGTGTGATTATTTAGTCCCCCCAAAAGTCTAAGACTTTGGGACTCTTTTGATTGTGATTTAGTAACCCCTGAGGCTGAGTGAATTTCAGACACTCAAAGGTCTGACTTTCATGCGCAGGATGTTGTTGGTCCTTGCAAAGTCTATAGTTTTCAAGGTCAACATTAAGCGTTATAAACCTAGCGTATCATTCCCTAGTGCAGACTCAGAGTGTACAGAAGATTTAGGAATGTAAGTGCTAACTCCGACTCTCGATTGGGTTGAGGATAGCCCTTAACTTCACCACTCTCTTGTAGAGAAATTTAAGAGTGGTTGCTTACAATGCCCCTTAAATTTAATAAATTGTTACCTTTTCAGCATCAACAGGTTTTGGCCGGTTTCCTAGCACCACTGCCAATTCGAAGGCATCTACACTCTTAGTGGTATCAACAATGGCCACTGGTTCAGCGACTTGTTTCAGTAAAGATGATTCCCTGACAATTTTTAAAGTTTTTGGTTGGGAGGAAGCTGGGTTTTTCTTTTTCCTTAACTTTTTGTCAGTTGGTGCTTTTGATTGATTGACATGTTGCACAGAGTCCCCGGACAAGGACTTATCAGCGGTGTCATCAACATTCACTCTCTTAGAGGAGAGGATCAAAGTCTCTTCAGGCTCAGGTAAAAGTTTAGCCTCTTTCAGTATATGAGAAGTCAAAGCAACTTCAGATGCCAATAGGGTTTTAAAATAAGCGGCTGATATGGTGTGGGGCTTGAAAGAAGTAATATTGTCATTTTCATAGTTTTCTCTGAGCAAATGTTTGATCATTAATGACAAGAATCTGGTATAGCAATGATTAGGATCTTTGCCCTTCTTTCCATTCAGAAGTTTAGCAACAAGGTCAGAGAAGATGATATTTCCAATATCAACATCTAGGCCCTAAATCAAACAATATGCTATCACTTGCTGATTGATATTTAGTTGATCATGAGATCTTTGCATACCTCCCAGACATTTGACCACATATTGCATAAGAACCCTCCAAATGATTGAAAAGTATCTCATTTTCAGTGGAGAAGAGTTGACAAGAGAAGTGGATAAAATTTCAAGGTTGTTCTCTTCAACTAATACTAGAGTTTCTAAACCTGTGCTCATAGTCTCCTTTGTTGGAATAGAAACATAATTCTTACTATAATTTAAACCAATGATAGAGGTAAATTCATCACGGTTAAATAAGAGTGGTTCTTCAAAATTGGAGAGTGAGAAGGTGATTGTATTTGTTACAGTATCTACCTTCGCAAAGTACCATAATTCCCTTAGGTATTCAAAGTAGTATGCAGAAGGTTGTTTGGTTAAAGCGGTAGACACGCAACTGTTTGATAAAAACTTGAGCATGGGTTGGTATAACTTGTTTTTGTGCTCCAACAATGCGATGTCATTGTTGCAGGCGGTGATACCTTTAAGCATTCGAAATGAATGTTTGATGCATGAGTGATGAGGGTTGTTGATTGTGAAGAAGTTGATTCTGAAGTCATTGTTGTTTAGAAAATGAAAGGTTTGATTCGTTTGATGAAATTGTTTTTTAGAGAGATGATGAAAATGGTGTTTTAAGGTTTTGATTTTGGAAAAAGTGATGTGTGTATGTGAAAAGAATTAATAGTTTATACCACAAAAATGTTTTATATTTTAAAAAATGAAAATTGTTTGGGATCCGCATTTAATGCGTAGTGGTAAAACTGTCAAAAAACATGGACCCCTTGCCTCTTCGTACACTGTAAATTCCTATTTTTTTGAGAAAGTTGGTAGCCTTTTTCAGAAAATCCGAATTAAATATTAGAGAATCTATGTCTTTAAACTTAAATGTAACTATTCAGTTACCTTAAAAACATTTAATATTCAAGTTAGATGATCACTTAAAGTTTTTTTCTTATCAGGGACTTCCTTTTCGATATTGGGCATACCCAACTCAACGACCAATCTAGTAAAGCTAGGCTCAGCTAGAGGTTTATAAAAATGTTAGATAGTTGCATATCAGTGGGTACAAAATGAAGCTCGATATCACCTTTTAAAATATGTTCCCTAATGAAGTGATACCTGATGTCAATATATTTTGTCATAGAATGCAACACTAGATTGTTTGAGATGGCAATGGCACTTGTATTATCACAAAATATGGGCACCTTGTCATAGAGAACATCATAGTCAGCCAGCTGACTCTTGATCCAGAGGACTTGAGCATAGCATCCAGTGGCAGCAACATACTCATCTTCAACTAATGACATAGCCATTGAGCTTTGCTTCTTTACAATCCAACATACTAACTTTCCACCCATAATTTGGCAACCCCTTAAGGTACTTTTCCTATATAGGTTACATCCAGCGTAGTCTGAGTCTGAATATGCTTTGAGATCAAAGCATGGTCCTTTTAGATACCAGAGACCTAGATTTGGAATTCCAAAAAATCTTTTTACAGCTACAAGGTGGGATTCCTTGGGGTTAGCTTAGTACCTAGCATAGAGACATGTGGAGAATTGGATATCTGGTCTGCTAGCTATTAGATACATCAGTGACCATGTCATGCCTCTGAACACAGTCTGATTAATAGAGACCCCTGATTCATTAGGGACCAAATTAGTTGGGGGAAGCATAGGACATTTCACTGAGGCACTATCAGCTAGATCATACTTTTTGAGTAAATCTTTAACATATTTTTCTTGACAAATAGAGATTCTTTTAAAATCTTGTTTATTTGAAAGCCAAAAAATTAAGGTAGTTCACCCATCATACTCATTTCAAATTTTTGGTCATCAGCTTAGCAAATTGTTTACTAAGCTTATCACTTGTTGACCCAAAAATGATATCATCCACATATATCTGAACAATTATGACATCACTCTTAGTCTTATAAGTAAAAAAAGTGTTGTCAATGGTACCTCTAACAAACTTATGCTGAATAAGAAATGTGGACAATGTCTTATACCATGCTCTGGGAGCTTGTTTTAGCGCATATAGAGCTTTATCCAGCTTGCATACATAGTTGGGGAATTCACTACTTTCAAATCTAGGTGTTTGATGAACATATACATCTTCTGAGATTTTACCATTCAAAAATGCACTTTTCACATCCATCTGATATACCATGAAACCCATGTAGGCAGCATCAGCAAGAAAGATCCTGATGGCTTCAAGCCTTGCAACATGTGCAAAGGTTTCATCATAGTCAATCCCTTCCTTTTATCTGAACCCTTGAGCAACCAGCCTTGCTTTGTTCTTGATAACACCCCATTCTCATCCATCTTGTTTTTGAAGATCCACTTGGTCCCAATGATGGTTTTACCATATAGCATAAGGACTAGTGTCCATACCTTGTTTCTCTCAAATTGATTCAGCTCTTCTTTTATTTCAATGATCCATGCTTCTTCTTCAAGAGATTCAATCAGCTTCTTTGGTTCAATTTTAGAGAGAAAGTTGACATATAGGCATTCATGAGCTGATGCAGCTTCAGAGTCTTTAATTCTGCTTCTAGTAGTTACATCAGCCAAAGGTTTACCTATGATGTTAACCAGATCAATGTGTTTCTCTCTGAACCATCTATCTTAAGAAACAGGAGGGTTAATGAATACTTTGGTTGATGGTGAAATGATTGTTGGTGATGGTTCAGCTTTATTGATTGGTTTATTGATGATAGAGTCTTGAACTTCACCAGGTTCAAGGTTATCAGCTAATTTAAAATCATCAAGTTCATTGTGAACAGGATGATCATCAGCAATTGTGAACTTAGGTGATTCATTAGGAGAGTTGATGTTCTGGGAAATAGGAGTGACATGATCAGGGATGGTGATGTTGTTTGTGGAAAGGGGATCATATGTAAGAACATAAGGAAAGTAATCATCTTTACCTGAGCTTTGAGATACTTTGCTTCTTGGAACAAGGAATTCATCATCAGGGAAGGATTTGTTTTCATTGAGGTTGATTTCATCACCCTCTGTGCTTGATTTAGAAATTACCTCATCGTCTTCACTGAATGTAACATGATTGGTTTCTTCCATTTCTTTTCTTCTGATGTTGAATACCCTGAATGCTTTGGTTACTAGAGAGTAGCCAAGAAAGAATCCATCATCAGCTTTTGCATCAAAATTTCCCAAGTGGTCTCTGTGATTGTGAATGTGCACAGGACAACTAAATACATAGAAGTAGCTGATATCAGGAGATCTTCCTCTAAACACATCATAAGCTTTCTTCCTATGTCTTTACGATGATAGATCTGTTTTGAGTGTAGCAAGCAGTGTTTACACCCTCTTCCCAAAACTGTTTAGGGAGATTTTCCCTATTTAACATAGTTCTAGCTGCTTCAATCAGGGTTTTGTTTCTTCTTTCAGCTACACCATTTTGTTCAGGGGTACAAAGAGATGAGAAGTTTTGATAAATTCCCTTTTCATCACAGAATTCTTCTAATTTTTGGTTTCTGAATTCAGTGCCATTATCACTTCTCAGATCATTTACCCTTACTTCATTGAGATTTTCCATCTTTCTGATAAAAGACATAATGCAATCAGCTGCATCACTCTTTTTCTTTAAGCAAAATACCCAAGTGTACCTAGAGTACTCATCTATAATGACCAAGGTATATTTGTTGTGGCTGATGGTTTGAGGTTTAACAGGTCCAAACAAATCCATATGAAGGAGATGTAAACGCTTGCTGATGGAAAGGGATCTCTTGGTTTTGAATGTAGCTCTATGGTGCTTCCCTTTCTCACATGTTGAACAGGTTTTGTCGTTTGAGAAAGTAAGAGATGAAAGACTAGCTACAAGGTTTTGTCTTGCAATTTTGAAGTTGAGGTGAGATAATCTCTTATGCCAAAGCCAGTTAACACTGTTCGATGCTTTGGCAAAGAAATAGACATTGCTTTCTTCATTGTAAGATGACATATCAATGACATATACATCTCTTCTTCTTGGAGCAATAAGTACAACTTCATTGTTTTGGTTGAATATGGTTCCTTGAGTTTAGTAAACAGAACTTTAAAGTTGGCATCACATAACTGGCTGATGCTGATCAAGTTGTGTTTTAGACCATTCACATATGCAACCCTAGTGAATGTGATTTCATTGCAGTTCACTAAGCCATATCCCTTTATGTCACCTGAAGATTTATCCCCAAATAACACTTTAGGACCTAACTCCTTTGAATATCTGTAAAGATATTGTTTAACCCTGTCATGTGTCTAAAAAAGCCACTATCTAGATACCATACAGATCTCTTTAAGTAATCATGCATAAACATTTGAAACATATTAGTTTCTTTTGTGAACCCACTTTTTAGTAGGTTTAGTGGATCGCCGATTAGCAATCCTTGGTTTCCTATTGTTAGAGGAAGGTTTCTTAGCACAGTCAGCGGTTTCATGAGCTATGCTACCACAGATGTTACATCCAGGGTAGTACTCATACTTATCAGAGTGATGGTCATTGCATCTGTAGTACTTTTAATCAATGAAGGTGGTATGTGCTTAAATACACATACCTCTTACCTTTAAAAACGAGCTAAAATAACCAAAAACGGACTTAAAATGCCAAATATATGCTTGTTTTGCTAATTGT
>BQNB010002715.1:0-42731 GCA_026074375.1 Tanacetum coccineum
ACCCGCACAAATAAAAAATAGAAAAGAATAAAAATAAAATTTTAACGCAAAAATTAACCCACACTATTAAACATGAGACTGAAAAAATAAACCCGCACAAAATACAATAAAAAAACGCCCTGCAGTAACGCACGATTCTCATTTAAAGCCCGTGTTCCCAAAATATAAGAAAAAAAACTATTAAACATGAGGCCGAAAAAATAAAACCGCACAAAATAAAAAAAATAATGTCTCGCGTAGAATAAAACGACGTAGTTTTGTTCCACATGCTACAGTGCTAGGCCCTTTGGGCTCCCAATTTGGCTTTTTTTTTTTTTTTGTAGGCAATGTAAAAAAAATCGTTCAACACAAAATAGGAAAAAAAATTACAAAAATATTGACTTATTAAGATAAAAAAATACCCGCGACATGAGACCTAACACATAAGCCCATGTATAAAAAAACAAACTATTAAACATGAGACCGAAAAAATAAATCCGCACAAAGAAAAAATAGAAAAGAATAAAAATAAAAATAAAATAAAAATTTAAAACGCAAAATTAACCCGCCCTATTAAAACAAGAGACCGGAAAACATAAAAAAAAAAGTAAAAGGGTGCCCACACAGAATACAATAAAAAAAGACCATGTTCCCATAAAATTATATTAAAAAAACCGTATAACCAAAAAAAAAAAATCTTTAAACATGAGCCCCACACATAAGCCCCAATAAGAAAAAGAAAAAACAAACTATTAAACATGAGGCTGAAAAAATAAAACCACACAAAATAAAAAAAATAAAAAATAATAATGTCTCGCAACTGCGCGAAAAAAATTAATGACCCGCAGCAACGCGCGGGTAATTACGCTTGTTGAAACTTTATATCTCTAATGCTTACTCTCACATTAACTCAACTTTTTAAGTTAAAATACAATCTATAATAGTTGATATTTACATTTTTTTCACGAGATTCTAATATTTAACATATGAACTAATATTTAATGTTATGTAATTCTTTTTGTTGACTCTATTGTACTTTAAGTTTCTAGCGTCTTGCTAGACTCTTTTTTATATATATTTCATCTTTGCCGTTCAAAAAAAACTAATATGTAGTAGTTTATAAAAAAATAAATATTAAGATGTCACTTTTATCTAATACATTATATTAATTCTATTATACATTTATCATAAATTTGTTTGGTAAAATAGTAATCTCCACTCAATATAATTATAACAAGCGTGATTACTCGCGCGTTGCTGCGGGTCGTTAATTTTTTTCGCGTAGTTGCGAGGCATTATTATTTTTTATTTTTTTTATTTTGTGTGGTTTTATTTTTTCAGCCTCATGTTTAATAGTTTGTTTTTTTTCTTATATGGCTTATGTGTGGGGCTCATGTTTAAAGATTTCTTTTTTTTGTTATACAGTTTTTTTTTTAAATATAATTTTATGGGAACATGGCTTTTTTTATTGTATTCTGTGTGGATTTATTTTTTCGGTCTCATGTTTAATAGTGCGTGTTAATTTTTGCGTTAAAATTTTATTTTTATTCTTTTCTATTTTTTATTTTTGCGGGTTTATTTTTTCTGTCTCATGTTTAATAATTTGTTTTTTTATATATGGGCTTATGTTTTGGGCCTCATGTCGCGGATATTTTTTTATCTTAATAAGTCAATATTTTTGTAAATTTTTTTTTATTTTGTGCCGAGCGGTTTTTTTTACATTGCCTAAAAAAAAAACCAAATGGGTTGGCCCAAATTGGGAGCCCAAAGGGCCGAGCACTGTAGCGTGTGGAACAAAACTACGTCGTTTTATTCTACGCGAGACATTATTTTTTTTATTTTTTGCGATTTTATTTTTTCGGCCTCATGTGTGACAACCTGAGATTTTCCGTTCAATAAGTTAGCCGTTTCCGTGTAGTAATATTGAATTTTAAATGTTTCGTTAAGCTTTTCCGTTTAACCGGAAAGTTGTTTCGTTATTATCTGAGAATCGTCTCCGGGAGCGAACCGGGACACCAAACGTTGTAGTATTTTGGCAATATCCGCGTTTTTATGTTTTTACGCAATATTTAAAATTTCGTAATTTTTCGTGATACCGTCACTCGTTTCGTTACTTACGTGCTTCGTATTTAATTTATACTTATACATGATCATGCAAAGTCTTGGAAATTAATTCACAAAGAGCACTAGTGACCCTAGAAAGTGGGAAAAATATTTTGGTCCCCCTTTGTGCCTTGATCCAACCGAATACACATACATATGCTTGCATAGGGTGCCAAAATTTTGAAATCAATTCCTAGACAAGATGGCATGTTAATAGGAAAGGACTTTTTATCCAAGGGAATGCCATTGGTGAATCAAATTGGTCCCCCTTTGGTTTGTTCCCGATGTTTGAGAGGAGTTGAAGTAATCCATTTTGAAAAAATTTCTAGGACTCCTCACAAACTTTCTTGAAAAAAATTTCTTCCCTCCATCATCATGGACTTCAAGTAGTCCATCATAAGGTATATTCACCCATCCTTCATCTTCAATATCCATTTCTTTCTTCTCTTTTTTTTTGATACAAAGTTGGTATCTTTTTTGGTTTGTGTTAAGAAAAGATGCAATAACAAATTTGGGTTTTAAACAAATATAATGAATTATTGAGATGGCTAGCTTTCCATGGAGTGTAGTGAAGTAATTCACTTTGAACAAGCAAGAAAAATGGGATCTTTTAATTTCTAATCCTTGACAAATTACTGGTTGGTTCTATAGACCCACATGATGTGAACAAAATATATTTCAATATTGTTTGGTATTTCTTTTAGATATTTATTTGTATGTTTCCTTAATGGTTTGTTTATTATTCTTTAGCTATTATAGATCCTTAATTGGGTATTTGATGTTACTTTTTAATTATTCTATGGTAGTTTAGTTGAATAATGTAGACCATAACATATTCTTATAAATGGATTGAAGAAGAAGATATTAGATATAACGGCCCAAGCTCGTTTGTGGGCTTCGGGTCCACTAGGGTTTTCAGGTATGTTATAAATACCTTATCAATAAACATAATACCTCACGGGGTTTATTCAATATTCAACATGGTATTAAAGCGGGTCTGATCCTCAGACCTAGGTGGCTAAGTGAAACCGTCTCTTTTATGTCATCCCGTCAAACCCTAGCCGCCATCTTTTATCTCTTTAAAAAAATCTATGCTTTACTTTATTTTTGTTTCTTTTCTTTTTGTTGTTGCTGCATGATAAATATTCAACGCCGCTTGTTATCGGATATCGTATCAAAATTAATTATTTGCTTACTGCTTTTGCTTTGCTATCGCTTTGTTTTGCTTTTGCCTTTGCAAATGATGATTTGTCTCCGCTTGCTGTTGAAGATCTTCGTCAACAAAAAATTTATTGTGTAATGTTTATTTAGCTTTCTCATCCAATCCGAGCTTTCGCGATTTCGCCGCTCGGATTGCGAGAGAGTATTAGATGATATAATGGCCCAAGCTCGTTTGTGGGCTTCGGGTCCACTAGGGTTTCCAGGTATGTTATAAATACCTTATCAATAAACATAATACCTCACGGGGTTTATTCAATATTCAACAGAAGATTGGTCATAAATATTCTCCGGTAATTTTATCTTTACGGACAATGAACATAAAAAGATACTTAACATATTATCATACAGCCGAATAACACCAAGCAACAGAGATTAACTCATTAACATACAATGTTTGTCTAATTTTCTGCAATAATCATGTATTATTGTAGCTTGTGAGACTGTATCGAGTGGAACTTGTTATATATCAACTTGACCAGAATGGTTTTATTTATCAATAAATTATCGTATTAAATTCAGATGGTCTTGTATTAGATTACTTATTTGCTTATTAATACTACTAGTACCAATTTAGCACTTTTTAAAAAAATTTAGATTTTTATAAAGGCAAATCACATAAAAGAGTATCAAACTTATGTTCAATTTCAATTAAAAGTACCTAAGTTTACACTGTTGGCTATAGTGATTGTAGTATGAAAATGTGAAGTATAAAGTTTCGCCGCTCGGATTGCGGGAGAGTATTAGATGATATAATGGCCCAAGATCGTTTGTGGGCCTCGGGTCCACTAGGGTTTCCAGGTATGTTATAAACAGGCATGATTACCCGCGCGTTGCTGCGGGTCGTTAATTTTTTCGTGTAGTTGCGAGGCATTACTATTTTTAATTTTTTTTATTTTGTGTGGTTTTATTTTTTCGTCCTCATATTTAATAGTTTGTTTTTTTTTCATATATGAGGCTTATGTGTGGGCTCAAGATACATGTTTAAAGGTTCTTTTTTTGGCTATACGGGTTTTTTTTTTTAATATAATTTTAAGGAACATGGCGTTTTTTTTATTGTAAATTGTGAGTTTATTTTATTTTCGTTCTCATGTTTAATAGTGCGGGTTAATTTTTGCTTAAAAATTTTTATTTTTATTCTTTTCTATTTTTTTTTTTGTGCTGGTTTATTTTTTCCGTCTCATGTTTAATAGTTAATTTTTTATATATTGGCTTATGTGTTTGGGTATAAGTCAATAATATTTGTAATTTTTTTTTCTATTTTTTTGCGAGCGTTTTTTTACATGCCTACAAAAAAAAAGGTCAAATGGTTGGCCAATTGGGATCCCAAAGGGCCGAGCCTGTAGCGTGTGGAATAAAACTACGTTCGTTTTAATACCCTACGGCGAGGCATCAAAAATTATTTTTATTTTTTTTATTTTGTGCGTTTTAATTTTTTTCCTTCGGCTCAGTTTAATAGTTTTTTTTTTCTTATATGGGCTTATGTGTGGGGCTTATGTTTAAAGGTTTTTTTTGGCTATACTAAGTTTTTTTTTAATATAAATTTATTGGGAACAATGGGCATTTAAATGAGATCGCGGCGTAACGCAAGGGCGTATTTTTAATTGTATTGTGTGCGGTATATTTTTTTTCGGTCTCCATGTTTAATAGTGCGGGTTAATTTTTTGCGTTTAAAATTTATATTTAATATTCTTTTCTATTTTTTATTTGTGCGGGTTTATTTTTTCGGTCTCATGTTTAATAGTTTGTTTTTTTTATATGGGCTTATGTGTTGGGCCTCATGTCGTGAGTATTTTTTTTATCTGAATAAGTCAATATTTTTGTAGTTTTTTTTTTCTATTTTATGCCGAGCGGTTTTTTTTACATTGCCTACAAAAAAAAATTTGCCAAATGGGCCCGCCCAAATTGGGAACCCATTGGGCCGGGTACTGTAGCGACGCTGCCAAAAACGGCAACGTTTTAACTCCTTTATATACTCATGTTTAATAGTTTTTTTTTTCCTTATATGGACTTATGTGGGAGGCTTATGTTTAAATGTTTTTTTTTTTTGCTATACGGGTTTTTTTTAATATAATTTTATGGGAACATGGGCTTTAAATGAGAATCGCGCGTTACTGCAGGGCGTTTTTTAATTGTATTGTGTGCGGGTTTATTTTTTCGGTCTCTTGTTTAATATGCGTGGTTAATTTTTTGCGTTAAAATTTTATTTTTATTCTTTTCTAGTTTTATTTGTGCGGGTTTATTTTTTCGGTCTCATGTTTAATAGTTTGTTTTTTTTATATGGGCTTATGTGTTGGGCCTCATGTTGCGAGTATTTTTTTATCTGAATAAGTCAATATTTTTGTAGTTTTTTTTTTCTATTTTATGCCGAGCGATTTTTTTTACATTGCCTACAAAAAAAAATGTCAAATGGGCCGGCCCAAATTGGGAGCCCATTGGGCCGGGTACTGTAGCGACGCTGCCAAAAACGGCAGCGTTTTAACTCCTTTATGGTATATATATATAATACCTTATCAATAAACATACCAACGGGCATTTGGTCCAATGGTATGGAGGTTTTACCCTCCTAGGCAAGGTCTCATGTTCGAGTCTTGTCTAGGGCGATAGGGGTTTCCTCCCGCGTGTGTAAAGGGAAAGGTGTCATCGCCTTCTGGGCTGGACCCAACCTGGTTGTGTGGGCTCGCTACGCCTTCTGGGCTAGGGGCCATGTAGCCACAAATTGCCGTTCCAAAAAAAACCTTATCAATAAACATAATACATCGAAGGGGTTTATTCAATATTCAACAGAAGATTGGTCATAAATATTCTCCGGTAATTTTATCTTTACGGACAATGAACATAAAAAGATACTTAACATATTATCATACAGTCGAATAACACCAAGCAACAGAGATTAACTCATTAACATACAATGTTTGTCTAATTTTCTGCAATAATCATGTATTATTGTAGCTTGTGAGACTGTATCGAGTGGAACTTGTTATATATCAACTTGACCAGAATGGTTTTATTTATCAATAAATTATCGTATTAAATTCAGATGGTCTTGTATTAGATTACTTATTTGCTTATTAATACTACTAGTACCAATTTAGCACTTTTTAAAAAAATTTAGATTTTTATAAAGGCAAATCACATAAAAGAGTATCAAACTTATGTTCAATTTCAATTAAAAGTACCTAAGTTTACACTGTTGGCTATAGTGATTGTAGTATGAAAATGTGAAGTATAAAGTTTGTATGTTGTCTGCATTTCATGTTCTATTCCTATGTTGTATGTTACTTTTGAGGTCAAGAAGCATGTTTCTTGGACCCTTTTTGAATTCTGCACTAAGATTATCTCTTGATGATTAGTCTAAACTTCACATTTTTATCAAAGAAAAAAAATTAAGGTATCGACCTTTTTTATTGTTGCAATCTCGGACAATTAACAGTTTCAGGTTATGAAGCAAGTTAAAATACCAAACACCCCCTTATCACTTATTACACCTAATTCCAAACACCTCCTTTCTTCAACCTTCATATTTATCACATCACATCTTCAACCTCCATTCCTTTGTCAAAGTTTGTACTAATTAAGGATGTAAATTTTCCATAAGCCAAAAAACTAGCTATACATATTTACGAAACGTTATAACCTGTTAAGCATAACTGCAACAGTTGTAGTCTTACTATACACTAGATAAAATCATTCATTTTTACTAGTTCATACAAGGACACGACACCCCTTAGTAGTTATCAATTTTAACTTTATATAATTGGTGAGAGGCGATTTGCACACTCTCATTTTTTATTTGCATACTCCAACCTGTGTAACAAGCAGTTGTACATTTGTTATATGCTGCTTTATCAAGATGTACAATTGAGTGTGCAAATAAGAAATGAGTGTGCCAATTAATTCCTATAATTGTTAGTACCGAATCCAAGCATAAACGCTGAGTGCCAAAAGTTCTCTTATTCGTCACTCCGGAGTTCATATAATTTTTTTTGATAATCAAACTTTGGTTCATGAATAAATTTCATGAGCATTATACTAATTTTGTATAACTAATCCAAACAGTTTAGATTTGGCAATTGATTTGACTTCACTAGCTGTGATTAGAAATTTTGAATGTTGTGATATTTGATGATGGTGGTGGATGAAATGCATAAGAAATAGAGTGTTTGGACTCAAGTTTTATGACCGGTTATCTAAATTAGCAGGTAAAAATATTTTTAAATTGAGATTAAAAAAAAGTCAAATACTTTAAATAGAAATTGAACATAATTCGAATAATATTTTATGAGATTTACTCTTTTTATAAATACTTTTCAAGGAATACAAGCTATAAAGTTAGGTTTACAACTATTGAATGCATAAATATATCAAATCAACACATATAATTAATACTCTTCTTAAAACACTACTTCACTCAAAAGTATAATAATATTAGCACATTGTAGAATCTAAACAAGTTACAACATAATACATGCGTATAGGATTTTCAATATGGTATATGTATATCTTGAAAAACATAAAAATTACAAAAGTACTGATTTATTCAGATAAAAAAATATCCGCTACATGAGGCCCAACACATAAGCCCGTATAAAAAAACAAACTATTAAACATGAGGCCTAAACCCCGTCGCAACGCGCGAGTTCTTATGCCTAAGCACACCAATAAAAAAACAACCCGCCCCGCAGCAACGCGCGGGTACTTTGGCTTGTTATTCCTCATTTAAATTTTATGCATTTAAAAATAATTAATATATCCGGGGACTGTTTTTTGTTGGGCTCCCAACTTGGGCCGGCCCATTTAGCCTTTTTTTTAGGCAATGTAAAAAAAACCGCTCGGCACAAAATAGAATTTTTTTTACAAAAGTGTGGATTTATTCAGATAAAAAAATACCCGCGACATGAGGCCCAACACATAAGCCCATATAAAAAAACAAACTATCAAACATGAGACCGAAAAAATAAACCCGCACAAATAAAAAATAGAAAAAATAAAAATAAAATTTTAACACAAAAAAACGCACTATTAAACATGAGACCGAAAAAATAAACCCGCACAAAATACAATAAAAAAACGCCCTGCAATAACGCGCGATTCTCATTTAAAGCTCACGTTCCCATAAAATTATATTAAAAAAACCCGTATAGCCAAAAAAAGAAACTTTTAAACATGATCCCCACACATAAGCCTATATAAGAAAAAAACAAACTATTAAACATGAGGCCGAAAAAATTAATCCGCACAAAATAAAAAATTAATAATGCCTCGCAACAACGCGAAAAAAATAACTCCCACTTTAGGCCGGCCCAACTGTTTTTTTTTTCTTTGGCACAAATTAGGGGTGGAAAAATATTAAAAAATTACCGATTTATTCAGATAAAAAATACCCGCGGGGACATCTTCGATACCTAATAACTTTAAAATAATTCACAGGGTCACAAACGTACAGCTCTATATTGCATTAAACGATGCCATAGCCCATATAAAAAAACAAACTATTAAACATGAGACCGAAAAAATAAACCCGCACTATTAAACATGACACCGAAAAAATAAACTCGCACAAAATACAATAAAAATAGCCGTGCGGTAACCTGCGATTATCATTTAAAGCACACGTAATCTCATAAAATTATATTTAAAAAAAACCCGTATAGCAAAAAAAAAACCTTTAAACATGAGGTCTAACACATAAGCGGATATAAGAAAAAAAACAAACTATTAAACATGAGACTGAAAAAATAAGTCCGCACAAAATCAAAAAAAAATAATAATAATGTCACACAATAACACGCGAAAAATTAATACCACGCAGCAACGCGCAGGCAATCACGCTTGTTATTAAGGGATTATTTCGACATCGTATTATTGGAATGTAATAAAACACAAACGAACTACAACACTACTTCACGTGTTGTGTGGCCCTCCATAGTCCATACAACTGGGTGACCTGCAATGTGGGCTGGTATCTATTCGACCATTTATCTCAAAGTCAAACTTACTACAACTACAACCATAAAAAATATTTTCAACTCTTGTAATTTATCTATATATTATAAGGTATACACATTTCCGGACAGAATCGCGCCGTTTTGTCCTGTGGATTGCTACAAGTAACATTTTGGCGGCTGGCTTGGGCAGCCCGATTTTTTTTTTTTTTTTAACTTTGTATGCAAAAGCTAGGAGGAAAAAAATATTACAAAAGTTCGATTTATTCAGATAAAAAAAATACCGCGGAACATCTTCGATACCTTATAAATTTTAAATAATTGATCATGGCTCACAAACGTACAACCCATTATATTAAAAAAAACCCCTATATAAAAAAAAAACACTTTAACATGAGGCCCACATTAAGCTATTTAAACAATTGTTATCTAATATACTGGCCCAAAGTAAAAAAAAAAATTACAAAACGGTCCTCATCTTTTAATATTTACGATTTTCTTACAAAAACTCCCGTAAAAATTATTAAAAATAAACTCGTAAGTTTTTATTGTTTCACAATTTTATACATTCATGGCCCAAAAAAAAAGAAATCGAAACCGTCCCAAAAAAAAGAAAATATTCGAGAAAATTTACGTCCAACGCAAAAAAAATTCCCAATAGTACAAAAAAATGAAATATCCGGGAAAAAATTAGCAAAAAAAAAATACAACTCAAAAATAGCCTAAAATCTCTTGCAAAAGTAAAAAAAAATTACAAAATAGGACCCTCACACTTTTAAATTATTACGATTTTCTTACACAAAAGATTCCGTAAAAAATTTACAAAACAGTCCCAAAAAAAGAAAAATACTTCGTGAAAATAATTAGTCCGTCCAACGCCAATTTTTTTTCCCAGAATCATACAAAAAGGAAATATTAAATTTGCCCCGCCATAAACGCATCGAAAAAAACCTGAAACTTAAAAAATTATTTGAGAAAAATTAGCCGCCGCAAGCGCGGGTCATTTTGCTTGTTCAAAAATCATTGTTGTATAGGTTATTTAACACACTATGGGTACTTTTATCATGGGTATTCAACTCATGGTAGGCTAAACTCACGGGTGGACCATAAACAGTGGTTAGGAGCATCTCAGGACAAAAAAGTGCCGTTTTTGTCGTGGATTTGCTACAGTTCTTTTGGGCGGCTGGCTTGGGCCAGCCGATTTTTTTTTTTTTTTTTTTTTTAAATTTGTATGCAAAAATAGGAGGTGAAAAAAATTTATTACAAAAAGTTCCGATTTATTAGATTAATAAAAATACACGCGTACACATCTTCGATACTAATACCTTTAAAATAATTGATTTGGTCCAAAGTACAAAAGCCCAAATTATATTAAAAACCCATATATAAAAAAAATAACTTTAAACTGAGGCCCATCACATAAGTATTTAATAAAATATTGTTACTAATATAACTGCCCAAAGTAAAAAAAAAATACAAAACGGGTCCGCAACTTTTAAACTATTCTACGATTTTCTTTCACAAAAATTCCCGTAAAAAAATTAATAAAAAAACACGTAAGTTTTTATTGTTCTCAACTTTTTTACATTCATAGGCCCAAAAAAAATAGATATCGAACCGTCCCAAAAAAAGAAATATTCGAGAAAATTTACACCGTCAACGCAAAAAAATTCCAAATCGCTACAAAAAAATGAACTATCCGGTAAAAATTAGGCAAAAAAAATAAACAACTCAAAAAATTAGCCTAAAATCTTGCCCAGTAGCTAAAAAAAAATACAAAACGGAAACATCACCTTTTTATATTTACGATTTTCTTACACAAAGATTCCCGTAAAAAAATTAAAACCGTCCAAAAAGAAAATATTCGTGAAAAAATTAGTCGTCCAAGCAAAAATATTCTTTTTTCCCGAACTCATACAAAAATGGAAATATTAAAAAATTAGCCCGCCATAACGCATCGCAAAAAAACCCTGAAGTAAAAAAATTATTCGAGAAAAAATTCGCCCAGTCGCAGCGCGGGTTTCTTTGAGTGTAAAAAGATTGTTGGTAACATCGTTATTTTTAACACACATGGGAATTGTCTGGCGTTTCACTGGGTACAGGCTAAACTCACGGGCTGGACCATAATCAGTGGTTAGGAGAATTTTCTCGGACAAAAACGTGGTTTTGTCCGTGGATTGCTACAGTACCTTTTTGGGCCGGCTGGCTTGGGCCAGCCCGATTTTTTTTTTTTTTTTTTAAATTTGATGCAAAATAAGTAGTAGGAAAAAAAAAATTATAAAATAGTTCTGATTTATTCAGCTAAAAAAAATCCGCGGAAACATGCTTCGTTAACTAATAACTTTATATAATTGTTTTGGTCACAACCGTACAACTCCATTATATTAAAAAACCTATATAAAAATAACATTTAAACATGAGGCCCAAATAGATAGCTATTTAAAAAAATTGTTACTAATTACTGGACCTAAGTAATAAAAAAATATACAAAACAGGTCCCTCATCTTTTAAACTATTTTACGATTTTCTTACCAAAAATCCGTAAAAATTAATAAAAAAAAAACGTCAAGTTTTTATTGTTCACAACTTTTTTACATCATCGCCTAAAAAAAAAGATATCAACCGTCCCAAAAAAAGGAAATTTTCGAGAAAAATTTAAACCCGTTCCACCGCAAAAAAAATTCCAAATCGTACAAAACAAATGAAATATCCGGGAAAAATTAGCAAAAAAAAAAAAACAACTCAAGAATAGCCCTAAAAGCTTGACCAAGTAAAAAAAAATACAAACGGACCCTCACCTTTTAAATATTTACGATTTTACTTACACAAAAGTTTCCCGTAAAAAATTTCAAATACCGTACAAAAAAAAGAAAATAATTCGTGAAAAAATTAGTCCGTTCCAACGCAAATTTTTTTCAACGAATCATACAATAAAGGAAAATATTAAAATTAGCCCGCCGATAAGCATCGCAAAAAAAACCCTGAAAGTAAAATAATTATTCGAGAAAAATTAGCCCCGCCGCATACGCGCGGTTTTTTGTTGTATATACACATTAGCGAAAGAACGACGTCGTTCTGTTTTAGGCTTGTACAGATGGCCTGTTCTTTGGGTGGTTTTGACTGTGGGCCCTTGCTACAGTAAGGGCTCCCATTTTGGGCCAGCAGATTTTAGTTTTTTTTTTTTAAATTTTTTTGTTTATTTTTTTTTAAATTTGTATGCACAAAGTAGGAGGAGGGAAAAAAAAATATTACAAAGTTCTGAATTTTTTCAGATAAAAAAAAAATACCCGCGGGAAACATCTTCTGATACCTAATAACTTTAAAATAATCGATATGGTTCACAAAGTACAACCCACATATATTAAAAAAAAAACCATATAGCAAAAACAAAAACACTTTAATTTGCGGCACAAACATAAAGCCTATAAAAAACTTATTATAATATACACTTTGTCGACAAAATAGCTAAATCGCATGAAAATGTTGCCCAAAGTAAAAAAAATACAAAAACGGTCCTCAACTTTTATCACTCATTTACGATTTTCTGACTACAAAAAATCCGTAAAAAATTACACAAAAAAAACGTCCAAGTTTTTATTGTTCACAACTTTTTAACATTCATCGGCCCAATAAAAAGATATCGACCGTCCAAAAAAAAAAAAATATTCGGGAAAAATTAACCAGTCCAACGCAAAAAAAAAAAAATCCGAAACTCATCAAAAAAGGAAATATTCCCAGAGAAAAAATTAGCCAAAAATAACTCAAAATAGGCCTTAAAATCTGGCCCAAAGTAAAAAAACAATACAAAGAGGACCTCTGTTTAATATTTTCGATTTCTACACA
The DNA here is from genome assembly GCA_026074375.1 of Tanacetum coccineum. Taxonomy (NCBI): domain Eukaryota; kingdom Viridiplantae; phylum Streptophyta; class Magnoliopsida; order Asterales; family Asteraceae; genus Tanacetum; species Tanacetum coccineum. The sequence continues at coordinate 13,089 of BQNB010002715.1, forward strand.
ATTGTTCCCGTAAAATAAAATTTACAAAACGTTCCCAAAAAAAGAAAATTTTAGCCTCGTCCCATCGCAATTTTTTTTCCCGTATCATACAAAAAAAGAAAATATTAAAAATTAGCCCCGCATAACGCATCGCCCAAAAAAAAACCCCCCGAAACGTAAAAAAAAATTATTCGGGAAAAAATTAGCCCCGCCGCAACGCGCGGGTTCATTTGCTTGTTACATACAAGCCCTGATTAATTGATGATAACATTGACACTAATAAAAATTTACCAGCTAATGTTTTTGTATATGTAAAGTACTAAGTTAAAGGTGATTTCCGCAATCGTTGGAGACTTGTTCACTCCAAAGAACATGGAAGACTCGTGGCAATGTCTACGCAAGTGCATAATAGAGACAAACTAAGACATGTTTCGGTTCATCAACTTGTAGGATCGTGGCAGAATACTATTCAATGAAGTGGTCCTCGGTCTACACGCTTCTAGCGGTCATGGGCTCGTAACCAAACTTGGCCACGTTAGTCAACATATGTAGGTTTAACAAAAACGTGCAAGCCTATGTCTTCATTTGACTTAAAATGCAAATTGGTGAATCATCTTTACGGGAAAATGACCTGAAGAGTATTCATTAGAAAGTGACGAAACTAGTAAATTCAATGCACCTAGCAAGGGTTTCAAAATTTAGGTAACTTTTAGATCGGATATGTTTAAAAACTTAAAATTTTCACAACATAATCTAATCTTTTAGGTAAAACTTAGCAAGTTTTCTTTTACGTAAAACTTAGTAAGTTGTGTGCTTAAAAAATATACCTTGGTCGATCTTTTGGCCGCCAAAAAAAAAACCAAATTGACAGGGTCATAAGTAAATTCTGAACGGGAGTGACAACCCATGTTGTTCTCCTTTTATTTACCTTATGTTTATAGAGTTTTAACCACTCTTAAAGACGGTAATCATATTTTAAAGAGGGTCTAACAGGTCACGCATAATCAAATTCTGGCTTCATTTATGCTGATAACTAAGCTTGATAGAAACATAATGAATCGGCTTCCCTAAGAAAAGGCTTAAGTTTGACTTTTGAGGTCAAATGGACTATTCAGGTGTCGGAAATATCAAAAGATCACCAGAAAGAAAACACTTGACTTTGATATCAACTGGACTAAATTTTAAACATACAACTATGATGGGTTCCTTACAGAGTTCGGGAACTAAGATTTCAGGGTTTATAATATCGGGATACAAGTTCAATGTAGGTTGCCAACGTTTTTCAAACGTGAAAGAATCAGCATCATTATTCCTGGACAGATGTTGTAATGGGTTATCAAGAAATTCTATTTCTCTTGTACATTTTGTATGAGATAATTGAGATGGTTCATTTGAGAGCCATTTCATTCATGGCGGAAATAGAATACATCGACCTAAACTACAACTTCAAGCTCACTATAGCAACTTTAATCCGAATGCTATGATGCGATACACATGCGACAATCTCAGCTCATTCGCGCAGATATAGATCGATTTGTGCTATATTCTATATCCAACAGATCAAATGTGAAAACTTAGTTACAGTTGAATGGCCGAACCAATCAAACAGGTGGATCCAAAGTGTATAAGTAACACACCTAAACTTCCAGATCACTCATGAAACTTGGTTACTATTGTGTGACATATTCCCTTATATAAACTGTTACAATTTGGTTTACACTCTTTTGCAATAATATTTAATACATTTATCGTTTATTAAAATAGAGAAACTGACAAAAAAAAGTGTTGTAAGAACCCAAAATTAAAATTTTAAAATATTTTGATCTCTATAAATTTGACCCTTTACGAGTATACTTGAAATCTCAATATGTTACCACCCTAGCACAAGTACGTTAGCTAACTTATCTATGTGCATTACTGTTGCTAGTCCGCTTACATGGTACATCAACCAATAGCTGTATATAACTACTCCTATATATAAATGGAAACCTCCCTATTATAAGAAGAAGAAAAAACATATTGTAATAGATAAGACATAAACCTCTACCACAAATGTTACCAAAGACGGGCTTATGTGACCTTATCAACGTCTCATGACGGGTTGCGTTTAATTGGGACAGTTGACCGTTAAACAAGAAGATGGAAGTACTTGGTATAGATAATTGGAAATTGGCAATTGTAGGGTGCAAAACAATGCTAATGGTTGTACAATCTTTCTTCTTTTTCTCGGATTGTATACTCACATGTTTTGATACTAATGCAACCACAATAACTGAGATTTACAGAAGCAAACCAAAAAAGTACATACCAGACACGCTTCATTAGTTATATTTTGGATCTCATGACATGATTAAGAAGTATATGCATGTTGTACAAAGTATCCAGGGGACCAGGAGTGTTGTATAACAGTACTGGCGAGCCCGCTCGCTAGTTTTACACAGAAGATTGAAGTCCGATAACACCTGTTAGATAACAATTCGAAATAAGTCATTTTACTGTCATGAACATTCATTGCCCAAAAGTAGAGGTAGCAATTTCGCCCCATATAGCCATTTTTGGTTTTGTTTAATTTCGAAGGGGACAACTCAGTAAATTTAGCTCTAAGAGTAATAGGTCAAACAGCTTGACCGAAAGTCTATTTTATGATGTAGACAACCTCCAAAAATATGTAATTTAAAGATATTATTACTGTGAGTCTATGATGTATTGTAATCACAACTAATGCATCCGTTCTTGTTTATATATTTTGTAAATACGGCAAAAGTGTTTTAGTGGCTCAACCCAACCCGCCCTCTTCAACCCTTACTGAAAAACAGCCCATCTCAACTACTGGACCTGTTTTGACCACTTAACCAACCCTCCCAGATGATGAGCAACTGATCTAAATCATATTTGAGGTAAATAAGGTGACCTGATTTAACTAAAAACAATGATGAGACATGGTTTTGACAGTTCAATCCGCGCTGTCATCTTGCTATAACCACCAATCAGCCAAATGACCCGTATCATGATTATGAGATGTTTGATTTAAACCAATTTACAAACTATCAAGGTCGAAATTTCAATCTTAGCATCATTCAAGAGAGATAGAAAGATGAAAATTACCACAACCAACTCTAGCACCTGCATTTCCGGTTGATTTGCTAAGTTCATGATTTCCTGTCGCATGAAAATCACAACATATTGCCGAATGCATTGTCAATGAAAATGTCTAGCTACATTTCAAATTCATACAATGCCCTTAAATGTTTCAGCAAATTTAGATGATGTCATGAAATAGGTTGTACTAGATAATCATAAATGCATGAGTTGTTACCTCTCCCAAGATCATCACTATCGGCATGAATAACAACTGCCCTCCCCAAAATGGAATAATGTCCGCTTAGCGGAATCTGCTCAAAACAAAGAAAAGGAAAATTCATGTCCAAGATTGTAATATTTCCAAATCATCGCTCTTGCTTACATGCGAAAGTAGGAATAAGTGAGTTATAAGATCATACATGACTATCTGCGAGCGATACTTCAGCAACTCCTGCAAAAAAGAACAAAAATCGTTTAATGGTACAAAAAATAAACATTAAGGTTCCATTCGTTTATACTTTATACCATTTCTTATCATTCTGTATCATTCATTATTTAAATCATGGCTACCATAACCATTTCTCAAATGCGACAGTAATCATATCTTTAGTGTTTTTGTATAGACGGGACCAGCAAAACAAAACTTTGAAACAGTTTTCAGCCAATAGAGCCTAAATTTGATAGTTTATGGGCAATGGAGTACATACCGTCTTGGCCAGCAACAATGTTACCCAAATCGCCTGCATGGCGTACGTTATCCCAAGGAGCTCCATGTTCTTTGTTCAAAGGATTAAAGTGAGGTCCTAGTTTTTGAATCAAAATAAGACACAAACATGTTAGATAATCTCATATCACAATCATCAATAAGTAAATAAAATCAACAGATCAGATTTTTATACTAGCTTGAATCATATTAACTCTGAATAAAAAGTTCGTAAAGCCTAGGTTAATTTCTGATATTCGGAATTCGAAAGTGAAATGCGAAGTTATAAAATCAAAAGTGGATAAAATAGTACCAGTAGAGTTGCAGCCATTAGTGGTATCACCAAGAGCATGAATATGGAAACCATGAGGACCTGGTTTGAGCCCTGTTATCTTACCGTTCACTTGAGTCACTCCTGTTTCATACAAACAACTCAACAAGTCATTATGGAATATCGAGCGAATTCACAAAAAAGCTAATTGCTTGCGTTACAGAGCCTCTGCCAACCCTATAACGTGGCTATGGCAGCGCATCACCAAACCAGTGGTTGCGTTACATGCTTGTTGTATGCTCCCCGCTAGGCCATAACGGCATGTTATGGTTTTTTTAGCTGTTTTCTTTTCTTTCTTTTTTTTTTAATGTAAAATAAATAAAAACTGTGGGTCTCATGAACCTATAACTTGGGTTATACGAGAGAGTGTGTTTTTTTAGATGTGTGTTATAGGACAAAAGCTGACGCGGCGGTGCTATAACATATTGTGGTCTAAGTAGACGTACTGCACATAATATCAAGAACCATTTGAACTTTGATACTTTCGTTTCAAAAAATTATAATTTTATATATAAAAATCCCAATCCGATTAATCTCCGCGCCTAACCGATTTTTACAACCTTGATCAAGAATAGCAATTCACTTACTTTCTTTTACAAATAAAAGCAACATTAGCTGCAAAATGTACTTAAGTGATACTCAGATGTTACCATTGGGTTGTTGGAAGAAGTGAAGAGATCCTTTGACCGAGTTGTCGCCGCCAGTAATTACTGCCACCGCTTTTAAACCACTCATTTTCCAAACACTGGTTATCATCGCTACTCTATACAAAATTCATTGATTTCAAGGTATGTATTTTGCAATAGGGACCTTGTGCTTTTCAATATTACTATATCACTCCTCTTCATTCTTATTTTAAGTAAGCTCAACCCAAATAAGCCTTATTCGAGTCGGTTTACTACCAACCTAATAAAATGCGGGTGATTAAACCATACAAATAAGTTAGTCCATAATTCAATATTTTCATCCACAATTTACAAAAATAGTCCTTGCGGTGCTTAGTTTCTCACGCTCCGCGCGGGTTGCGAACCTCGTTTTTCAATCATATTAAGAAACCTAGGTGACACGAGAATATCTTACTTCTTTAACCTCTTCATAAAGTCGATAATACAATTAGTACGTGTATAATGTGGAGAAATTATAAAGTTGTAATACATTCTTATCATAGTAGTAAGAAAAAGTTTATAATTCACTTATAAAGTTCTATAAATTTAACTTTATAAATTATATATATATACTATGTTTCGGTTAAAACTACGTCGTTTTGACGTGGTTGGTACAGTAACCGGCCAATTGGGCTCCCACTTTAGGCCGGCCCATTTGACTTTTTTTTTTAATTTTTTCTTTAACATAGTTGCTACAGTACCAGCCCATTGGGCTCCCACTTTGGGCCGGCCCATTTGACTTTTTTTTCTTTTTCTTTAACTAGGCAACTTTAATAAATAAAAAATTGCTCGGCACAAAATAGGAAACAAAATTACAAAAGTACTTATTTATTAGATCAAAAAATATCCGCGACATGAGACCAAACACATAAGCCCATATAAAAAAAGAAACTATTGCACAAAATAATAATAAAAAAAAAATCTTTGCTCGGCACAAAATAAGAAAAAAAAATTACAAAATTATTGATTTATTCAGATCAAAAAATACCCACGACATGACGCCCAACACATAAGTCCATATAAAAAAAACTATTAAACATGAGACCGAAAAACAAAGCCGCACAAAATAAAAAAATAAAAAAAAATTAACGCCCCGCATCAACGCGCGGACAATCATGCTTAACACATATTTACCCAAATCTCATAAAATTATTTAAAAAAAACTCAAATAGCCAAAAAAAAACAACCTTTAAACACATAACTTTTAAAAATTAGCACACGCAAACCACGCTTATAAAACTTTGAAATCTTACCATACAAATTTAAAAAAAAAACACTCACATCTATGATAAAAGAAACACCACCCCGCAGCAACGCGCGGGCAACTATGCTTGTTTTAACAATTAGTGTGGAGATGCCTTAATAACGAAACATGTGGTCAATCAAATCATTGTGGGTTCAAAACTTGTTTAGGACATGTGACATAATTTGTTGTTTAAATATTAATTACTATGAGATGGTTAAAATTTGCGTTAAAAGAAATAAAAAATAAAAGTAACGAAACATGTGGAATCCCGCATCAAGCGCTTGCCCAATCAAGTTTTCTTAACAAATTTGCTTTTATTAATCTTCCTCCAATTTATGGCTTTTACCCATTTTCTTTTGAGGCTCTTAGGCTTTGGTATTTTTTTTGTACCAATATAGTTTTATTTGTCCTAATTTAGTGTAGTTTCTAGTAGTAATGTTTATGTATTTTTCTTGGGTCCACCTCTTAAGCATCTTGTTAATGGTGGATGCTTTTGTTTGTAAGTTGTTTTGTTTGGTTTGATATATATTGGTTTCAAAAAATCACAAACAGTCGTTGCAATTAGTCCTTTGCCAAGCTTATTTTGGCTCAGGTTTACTTTTTAGTTTGAAAAAAAAATAAGGGTAAAATTGCACAAAGTACACACAATGATCGAAATTTGAAAAAAATAAGGGTAAAATTGTCACAAAGTACACACAATGATCGAAATTCGAAAGTTTGATGACACGATGGAAAAAAAAGATGATTGCACACTACCGCAAAAACTAACAAGTAATATGCATTTTCAAACCATTAGTCCGATAATATATATGTAATCGTCCCGTCAAATTATACTTGCACAAGAGGTTCGCTACCTAAGCCATACAAATAATAAGTGTTATAAAAACATACGAAAACACGTTAAAAACCCAACTATATAATCTATACTTTTATACTTTTATACTTCTATCTATACTATTATATAAAGCATTTACAATGTGGGTCTCATCAAAAATTAAGATAAGGAGGTGCAATCTTGACCATTCATGTTATTTTAGAAAATCACATCATAGAGTGAATATACTGTGTCACTTCTTAATGTAAAGATATTTTTATTTTCAGATTTGTCATATCTTTTTCTATAATTTGTTTTTTTTTATGATCTAATTTCACCGTATTTTCTAAAATTCTGCGATCTTTAATTCAACATCCATTTTGATATATTTTTATAAATTTTTAGCTTTTCACATTTTTAGTGGGTTTATTTTGAATTTTTTAACAACTTTAACTTTAATTTGAATACAAACTTGATTCGTAAAAGATATATACTTTTGGAGACAATGTTTTGAGGGCTTAAAAGGAGAGTGTGTGAGTCTTATATTACAAGCGAGAATGATGTTATATGATTTAGGGGAAAGCTACAGAAACCCAAAACAAACGACTCATCTAGGGTTGGGAATTGCGGAGCGAGTTGGTTAGAATTTGTTATTCGCGACGCTATGTGCGGGGTATCCAAACTATACTAATATATAAAACTTTTTATAAGTGAGACCCATTAAAATTCGATAAGGGAGGTGAAATCTTGACCATCCATCTTATTTTGGGAATCACATCATAAAGTGAAGTGTGTCACTTTTGATTAAAAAAATCACCTTTATTTCAAATTGAAATATCTTATTATCTATTTAATTTTTATTTTGATCTAATTTCTTCATATCTTTTATTATTTTTTGCTTTTTTATTCAAACATCCATTTTGATTTATATTTTTTTTTTTTACATTTTATTGGTTTTTTTTATGGTTGATTTATATTTTGTTACAACTTTAATCTTAATTAAATATAAACTTGATACGTTAAAATATATACTTTAGGAGAGTGTTGTATTTTTACATGCGGAGAATGATGTGTTAATATGCGTGTTGCGGGAAAAGTTACGGGAACCCCAACGAAAACATATATTTGTGAAACGAAATTACTAAGCGGGTAGGAAATTACGTAAAAAGTTGAGTTAGTAAATTTTTTATTGCCGCCGCTATGCGCGGGTAACCAACTAGTAATATAAAGTAACGAAACTTTGTGGGATGCCGCATCAAGCGCTTGCCCAATAAAGTTTTCTAACTGTTTTCTTAACAAATTTGCTTTTATTAATCTTCCTTCCTTCCTTCTTCTTATAATTCATCATAGGGTGACAAGATATCATCGTAATATTTTGTACACAAAAAATGAGAGAAATCGTGAGCATACACATTGGACAAGCAGGAATTCAGGTTGGCAATGCATGTTGGGAGCTCTATTGCCTCGAACACGGCATTCAGAACGACGGATTCCTGCAAGCGTATGCATGCCGGCCTATCCATCTCTTTCTGTCGTTTTTGTTTCGTAATATATGTTGTGTATACCACGTTTTTTTAATCATGAATAATGTTTGTATCAATTAAAACAACGTTTGAAAACATGCTTTTATAGAATATGAGGATTTTCTAGAGAGAAAATGAAATGATATAAATGGTGCACCGGATGAAGGAATTTGGGCATGACGGTTGGGCCAAACCATAAATGTTTACCACGACGTTCTGCTCATTGCGAGCTTGTGCATTTTAATTAATTATAATGTGGAGTTGTGGACTGTATAATAAGTTCTCAATTATGTATATCTGATAAGTTGCTTTGATGTTTTCTAGTGAAAAGACCGCAGGCTCTGGAGATGATTCCTTTAGCACCTTCTTCAGTGAAACCAGCTCTGGAAAGCATGTGCCCAGAGCTGTATTTGTTGATCTAGAACCGAGTGTCATCGATGAAATTAGGACTGGAAGCTATAGACAGCTCTTCCATCCTGAACAACTCATGTCTGGCAAAGAGGATGCTGCTAATAACTTTGCCCGCGGACATTATACAGGTCAAATTAAGTGTGGCACTAGAACTTTGAGATGAGCGATTTAATGTTTTTAAACCAGTCTTATATTTTGAGTATTCAAATAAAGATGCATCTATCTTTCATATGTGCAGTGGGAAAAGAAATCGTCGATCTGTGTCTTGACCGAGTGAGAAAATTAGCCGACAATTGTACTGGCCTACAAGGCTTTATGGTTTTCAATGCTGTTGGTGGCGGCACTGGTTCAGGATTAGGATCCTTGCTTTTAGAACGCTTGTCTGTGGATTACGGGAAAAAGCTTAAACTTGGCTTCAATATCTTCCCATCTCCACAGGTTAATCAAAAATCATAAACAAATTAAAAACATTACAATTCTAAATAAATTTTATTCCGTAAATCATTTGCATGATCAGGTGTCAACTGCGGTTGTGGAGCCTTACAACAGTGTGCTATCAACTCATTCCCTATTAGAACACACGGATGTTGTTGTGTTGTTAGACAATGAAGCTATATACGATATATGCAAAAGGGCCATAGACATTCAAAGGCCAACTTACAAAAACTTGAACCGCCTAATATCTCAAATTATATCATCTTTAACCACTTCTTTGAGGTTTGATGGAGCCATTAATGTGGATATGAACGAGTTCCAAACTAACCTTGTCCCATACCCTCGCATCCATTTCATGCTTTCATCTTATGCGCCTGTGATCTCTGCTGCTAGAGCCTTCCATGAGACGAGCTCGGTTGCAGAAATTACAAGTTCTGTGTTTGAACCGGCTAACATGATGGCTAAATGTGACCCCAGACATGGGAAGTATATGGCGTGCTGTTTAATGTTTCGTGGTGATGTTCTTCCAAAGGATGTTAATACTGCTGTCGGGTCTATGAAGACCAAACGAACTGTACAGTTTGTTGATTGGTATGTTCACTCGTTCACTATTTATTCGTCACATGAGACGCCCCATTTAGTATAGTCAGCTATTATGACCCATTTACTTGGTTTTTATCTTGAGCATGTTAAATGAAATATCGAAGAATGTTAGCTAAAAATGAGACAATTCAAATGGATCGAAGGTGTCCAAAGTGTTTTGGGTCAACCCACCCCTTGAGATATGTACCAAAAATTACCCTTTTTTTACCAGAACCATCTTTGACCCGTTACCCATCCCACGCAACCTGCACATATTTCCACCTCTATCATCAAGTGAAAATGCATTATCAATATTTTCTTTTTCTTTTTTAGGTGTCCTACTGGTTTCAAGTGTGGAATCAGCTACCAACCTCCCACCGTGGTACCCGGGGGTGACCTTGCTAAGACAAGACGTGCAGTCTGCATGATAAGCAACAACACAGCTGTCTCCGAGGTTTTCAATAGGATTGACCATAAGTTCGACCTGATGTATGCCAAGCGAGCATTTGTACACTGGTATGTGGGTGAAGGAATGGAAGAAGGTGAATTCTCAGAAGCACGTGAGGATCTTGCTGCTCTTGAGAAAGACTATGAGGAAGTCGGGCTAGATGCTGAAGAGGGACAGGAAGAAGAAGAAGAAGAAGAGTAATAGGTATGTCGTTCTTAACCTTAAAACCATTAGACAAGCACATACTAACAACTTAAAGCATAAGCCTTTGGTTACTAGGTGCTCAATTGTCTAAATGACATCGAAGATATCAGTGTTCACATCATTTATTGGACAGAGTTTTTTCAACTCGTACTTTTTTGCCAAATTCTTAACATTTTGAGGTAATTTAACAAATAAGAAGGTTAAGTTAACATAGATCTCTTAAACACACACTAGAGCATTGAGACAGAGCTATTGCACCAAACTATAGAAACTTCCACACTAGGAGAAGCTTATGTTAATCAGATAGCATAGTAACTTTGAAAGTTTCCATATTTAGTAACTTCTTACTATATTGCAGTTTTGAAACAAGTAAAAGATGGATACATATTCTATTTACTACTTTGTCCATTTGTTATCTTCCTTATCAATCCAGGTGTATCAAAGTTATCGATACTGTAATGATTTGAAGGTTAGTTTGACATAGGTTCCACACACGAAAATGACATTAAGACATAGCCATTGCACCAAACTTTAGAAACTTCCATCCTAGGAAAGGTTAATCTTGTATGCTACGTACTAAGATGAGTTTCAAAGAGTTATCTTCGATGACAACATTAGGTAGATATGCCTAATCCTTGTAGTTTTCGTAGCAGACAGGATCAACTTTGACTTATATAAACCACTTGTACTGAATGACGCTATTTCAACGATTTTTAGTGGACTTCAGATAATCGATAGGATTTAGTGATCTGTATAAATACTGTACAAAAAGAGAAATAAAAACTTCTAAATAATGAAAAGGTATTCCCTAACTAATTTTGATTAGCTGACAAAAATGTGGATTCATCCCAACATCCATTACTCGATGTGAAAGTGATACAAAATAATTCAAACTAAGACATAAAATGGTTTGATATTGTAAATGATTGCAGATTAAATCTAAAAAGTCAAATGAAAAAGCTTGCCACTTTTGCATCTTAGATTTTAGCAATAGCAAGAACATCTACATCAGTTCATCCCTTGAAGTCCCTTGTTATTCTACAAATCGCAAATTGAATCTAAAAAGTATAGACTTAACAAAACAAAGAACATAAAGGCGGAAGATCCCATATTGCTTCATTAGGATCATTAACAGTTTCAATATACTCTTGAACACCATTCATGGCATATAATGAAGCCGATATCTGTCTTTCCACTTTCATTCTCTCAAATTCAGTGAATTCCATTTCCGAGCTCATATCAACCATCAAGTTCTTAGGAAACTCGACTGTTGCTTGGCTTAATGGATATCTATGATCAGTTTTAGCATCAAATAATCCCCATGAAATATCACATGCTTCAGAAGAACAAGTACTCAAATCCGGCTTATAAACATTATCAAACAATTGAGATACATTTTCTACTAGTTTTTCACTAGAAGAAAGTGAATCGCCACTCCCACTTCCACCACTAGTACTCGAACTGCTAGTACTTCTACTACTACTACTGCTAATACTAGTACTAGTACTAGTAACAACATTAGTTGTAGTTGGTATCGAGGGAATAATAGAATCTTGATTCTTTTTCTTGGCTATCTTCTTGCTATTAAGTAAGTTCCGAACGCGAGAAGCAAGTGGGGAGTTAAGAGATACATGAGTTATAAAATTTGTCCTAGTATTCGAACCACGAAGAAGACAAGCAGCCTCGTCGTAGGCTCGAGCTGCTTCTTCAGCAGTCTCAAAAGTCCCTAGCCACATCCTGATCTTTTGTGTAGTGTCTTTGATTTCTGCTACCCATCTGCCTGAAGGCCTTTGTCTCACTCCAATAAACTTGTTTTTGATATTTCCTTTGCTATTTTTACTTCTCCCTTTACTCGGTTTCGGAACACTTGGCTGTTGTTGGAATTGGATCTCCATTGAAATACTTGGAAGATATATATGGTTATTTATGATGTGAACTCAAGGGTTCTTCTATGTTATTGTTTTGCTGATTTATGTTACTACTATAGTACTATATATATATAACATATAGCTTCTGAGGTTTCTATGTATTGGTTTATAGTGTTTGTTGTTTTATGTATGAACATTCTTTTATTCCTCTAAAGACAAAATTATCCTAAATAACATGGCCAAGTTGCAATTCTTATATAAACATTCAACAAAGTTAAATGACTAATTCACTCTTGGATGTGGGTTAAGTTAGTTGTCAAGTTATGGGAAACACTTGATTTCTCAAAAGGGCTAAGATGTCATTTTGACCTCTAAAACTTTTTAGGTGGACTTGGTCATGTAAGACCAAACAATAGTGGAAAAGCCTCTATGCATGGGAAGTAAACTACTATTCACACTTGCATAAGGTTTTACATTTGCATTTCAACCCCAAAAGTATTCTATATATTTACTTGCAAGCAATGTTTATAAGAATAATTCTTTAATAGACTCGGCCAAGTTTCTGATTCCTGGTTTAATTCCGTACGCCGGTTTTTTCCCAAAACGGGCTGGTTCAGTTCAATTAGTTAAACCGTCTAGGTCAACATAGGTTTAAGAACATTGCTCTCAACCCAAACTATATGTTATCGTGACGATAAGATACCAAAGTATTCATACATTTCTTTCTGTCTTTGTAGGCGCTTCGAGGCATAGAAGACATGGGCTTTACTTGGAATGAAGCTTGGTTTATAAAACATTGGTGAGACTGGATTAAAGTCACCAAAAGCTCAAGTTTTCAATTTGCTCATATACATCTGGTTTCAAGAGATTTGTATAAGTTATTAAAATTCATTTTTAGGATCTATAAAAAAAATAAACAATAAACAAGCTACAACAACAAAGTGATATACTTATTAAGTTGTTCATGATTGATTAGCATAGACTCCTCGACAAGTTATGATGATACTCTACATCATTAAGATTTAAGAAATTAGTCATTTGCGGGGTAAATATGAAAATAAGAAAACTACAAGGGGTATTTTGAGGTTAAAGAATGTTTAATGGGTCAAAGTGACACATGAAAGAAGAAAAAAAAGATTAGCTAAAATGCTGCCACGTGGAAGCAAATTAGCAACCTTCTAGACAACCCCAATTACTAAAGTCTGAACCATAAAATGTTTATAGAGAAAATGACATACAAAAAAATCCTCTATATTTAATTTGATATTGGAACTTGTCGTAAACGTTGCGTTTTGTATAATCCAAAATTTTAAGTTGTTATGGCTACTTACACAAAGAGGTCAATCAATGTAAGAGTTGACGTTAAATAAGAAAAAAACAAAAGTTATATGTGAATTGGGCGATTATAATGAGTTATTTTAAAATTCCATGCATGATGTTTTATTAATTTGGTGTTAAAGTTTGATTGAAAAAACAAAGCCGGATTTAAAGGACAAATAGAATTTTGGAGTAGTTGACTCGTATTATAATAAGTATGTAAAGCAACTTGGAAAACTTAACTAGTGTAAAAAAAAAACCCATTTTGGATAGTTGGAGGCCGGTTAAAAAGTTATAAACTACTAGACTAATTAGAAATTTGACATTGAAGGATGATAAGTTTAAAGTCTGTCTTAGCATCACTTGAAGGATAATTAGTAATTTTCACATTGAAGGATATGTTTAATCTAAACGTTAGAGTGCATGTATGGAAAAGGGGCGGGTCGGGCCGGTTCGGGAAAAGGGTCGAACGGTCTTGAGTCCAACGGGCACGGATCAAAAGGGGAATTTTAAAATTCGGGTGAAACATGTACAGGTCAAACACGCACATGCCAATCGGATCAAACGGGTAATTTTAAAATTCCTGAAAGAGGCATTTACTTCAAACCGACAGTTTTAACGACATTTGCACCATAATTCCACTTGGTAATTTTGAAGAAGATACCTCTTTCGAAAAGGATTAGGACCACATAACAGTATTTAACAGTAACTAATGGCAAGTGGGTATCATTTTCCATCTCATTGGTATAGAAACAAGTTGAATTTCTATCAAATTCGGACGTTGTGTTTATTACGGTGTCTTGAAAACAACGTTATACCTACCACTCAAATCAGTGTTCTACGCGACATCAAAGATACAACGTATATCTGATATGAAATGGAAGTAAAATAGATGTCATAATCTCCATCATGTTCACCGTGACCTTAGGCTAGCGACATAACGTACTGTTGAACATTGAGAAAAGGAACTAGCCTCGTCCCATCTAAGTTTTGTCCAGTTTCTAGTTCTAAACTTCAAAACCATCTTAAAAGTGTTTTGAAAACTTAGAAAAAACATCGAATTCAACTATTTATTCAATGTATGTTTTCGTTTGGGACCAAACCTCGTTTACCAATTAAGTTTTTAGTTCTATAGTAGTTTCCCATCCTCTGGTTTCAGACTGCATCTGTAATGGTCAGCTTTTCCAGCACAAATCAGCATAAAAAAATGAAGCAAGTGGTTAACCAACCAGAAAGATGATACCAAAATTTCATCCACAAAACTTCACTCATCCAAAATCCATACATGTGAGTTACAATCTCAACCAATATAAGACCACAAAACTGAAACTTTTTTGCAACTTTCAGACCAAACTGAATGTAATATGTAAATATGCACATCCCACACCTACTTTTCTCGCATTTTTTGACTTCCATTCACACCAAATGCATGCAAAAATTAATTTCAAGTATATATCATGAATAAAAACAAATAATGCTCACAACAACCGGATACATAATATATAGAACCTTTAAGAAGAGAGAATGGACTGAAGTGCAAGCTGTTGTTGAGGTTGTAAAGATGAAAACGTTGATGCCAAGGCTGCTGGTGGTAATGTTTGTTGGAGCTGCCTCAGAAGATTGATCATTCGGCTAACGGTTTGCTCAGATGCCAAATCCTTACCAGCACAAAGAACCTAACCACAATATAAATTAGATTGGTGAACAAAAAAAAGATGAGAAACAAAATTGGAAGAAAATCTTGAAGGTTAAGAAATGTACATCTGCAAATACTGAAACTATCTTGGGAAGATATTGATGGTTGAGCCCCAGTAGTTCTCCATCAGACCTGGATACATGAGCTTTTCAGTTAATTAAACAGACATGGTAAACAAAGCGAAAATCCAGTTGGTCAGGTTGAAAAGCGCCGATTTCAACCCCTTGCTTTATCTCAAATGGATCCAACAAGAATTTTCTAAACAGGGAACAGGTTGAAAGTCGTCCAAAATACTTATGTAATGTATATAACTTCATAAACTATTTTATCCAAAGACTTGGATTATTATTGTGGTAATATATGTACTTACAAACACGAGTATAGAAGAGTATCAATACGCAAAATTAGTTATTCAGGTCAACCTAATTCGACCCATTTCAACCCTTGGTGTAAATCCCATACAATTTTCCACCATTGAGCAGATTCATGTATTGTGCAAAAAAGATCCTCTTTTGACAGTCGAGACTTTACCTTTCCACCATTGAGCAAAGCTGATCATGTACAACTTTAGCCTCAATCAAGTCACCTTTTAATGGCAAGCAGTTTAACCACGCAGGAACAATCTGACCACATATAACAATTTATATCATTAGCAACCTCACCTTTTGTCAATAAAGAACTTAGGTAGACAGCCAACCAGCTTTTCTATTTTAGCAAAACATCTGTTTTTTCAGATTTTATATTTTGAGTCTTAAGCCAATTATATTTTACCTGAGCAGCATTAATGCTATCACGATGAAATTGGCATATCTTGCCAAGAGCTGAAACAGCATTGTCATAAGCCATTACATTATCTGGATGCAATGCATCAGGGCGTCTTATAACACCATCCAATCTAGCAAGAGCCTCTGAAAAAGAGCAAGCCAATTCATCACTAGTGATCAGAAAATGGTACAATAAAAAGAATGCAAGTCGCAAATTAAAAACATTAACAGAACCTACCACCAACAAATGGTCTGAATGCACCGCCCCCAAACTCAGCACATACACCAACCCCGTAAACAGCAGCCTGAATAGGTACTTGTATGTTTAGAATTAATTACGCAAGAAAATTATCATCATATGTTCAAAATCACCATGACAGCATTATGCATACCTGGCGGACGTCTGTGCTTGTATCATTACATGCTTCCAACACAGCTGGCAGAAAAGTTTCATAATACCTGTAATAAAATAATAAGAAAAAAGGCGTAAGAGCAAGAGCATCTGGGACACTGTAGTGACTGAAAATTCCAAAGACTCACTTGAATGCCGCATCTCCACAATGTTCTGCAACATCATCAAATATGCAAATAGCTATTCTTTTCTCCTCAGATGTCCTATCCTTGCCCTGAAGTTACAGTTTGTTAATGTCATGCGCCAGAAAAAAGAAAGTATATGAACACAACATATATAATGAAACGCAATACTTACCCACATAGGCATCAAGTAAGGCAGCAGTTCGTCAAAAAGAGGCAAAAATGGAGCCTTATATGTCTTAAGTAGACTGCCCAAACAATCACCAACCTAGATTCGAAAATAAAAAACATAATTTATGGGAAATAATAAAAGTGTTGTTAGTACTCATAATCCATGAATCATAAAAAAAGCTTACTTGATCAAAAAGTTCTTCCTCTGCCTCGTTTTCTTCCTTAAGCATTTCACCTTCCTCTGCATCAAAGTCCTCTGCTTTCACTCTCTCAGCTCTTTCGTTTCTTCTCGTTGAACTGGCTGTAAGGACCTGTTTTAGCTCTTCCACTATGCTTCTAACTTGGGTTTCATCCAAAAGAGTTCCACATATCTGAAACCGAAAATAGCAATAGATTAAAAACTAAGAATAACTTCTAAAAAGTGCATCTATATAATAGGAAAAATTGATGATGCACACCTGAACACACTCGCTGATTGCATCCAGCATACTTGCGCATATTTCAGTCTCGGGTTCCTGTAAGCAAAAAAATTAGTAAATAATGGAAACAGCCTGAAATAAGGACAAGGAAAATGACAAAATTAACCTTATGTAACGCCTCTATTAGAGCTGGTATGATATAGTCAGACAATTGCTTTACATAAGACTCATTGCGACCCTGGGACTGCCCCTTCTCAACAGCTAATTTTGCTGAACGAAGTAACTCAGGCATAGCTACAGGTCAAAGAAAAAGTCAATGCTTAGAACAGCATATTTAGCTAATTTTAAGTTTATTCCGGATGAATTTGTACCTGAAACTGCAGCTCTCCTAACTTCTTCATGAAAATAAAATTTAAGAAGCGGTACCAATATTGGAGCAACCTGCATGAGTTTTGGTCAAACAGTAAGTCAGTATTTCATGGAAACATCTTACAAAAACATGAGAATGTAAATAAGGATATTCCACCTGATCAATCCAGGGGAAAAACCCTTCCTTTAACTCATCAGCATAGCAACATAGCATGTTGCAAGCAGTAGCTTTCTCCTCAAGGACACTCGTCTTGATTCCTATTCTCTTATCTCCAAGCTGAATAGTCTCAATGCTGCAGGATGAACATAACACACTTATAATGCGAACTCATTAACTAAAAAACCTAATAGCAGAGACGGACCTACATTGGTGCCGGGTGTGGCACGGGCTACGCCCTATTTTAGGTCACGAAGTGCAATATTTTTCGAAAAATGGTTGTTTTTTTGTATGTGCGCCCAATAATTTTCTTGCTACTTTCGTTTTCTACGGTGTAACTTTAGTTAGCCTAACAATTGTTTTGTGCAACACCCTCTTGAAAATCCTGGGTCCGTCCCTGCCTAATAGTGCATTTAAGTGAAAACAAAGGCAAAGGCTAAGCATACGCTCACACACAAAAACAAACAAGTTAGTCGAAAAGCTGAAACATCTAAGTAAAACTCCAAGACATCCAAAATCATTAAGAAGTTAAGGTGACAGTTTCTACTCATTTAGTTACCAATGAGTCATTAAGGTTATGTTTCCTTTATATAGTGTCAGATTGAATAAAGAAAAATAGCTACAGAGAAAGTCAGAAACCAAGTCCAATGGGTGAAAAGACTCCCAAATTGTATAATTTACTACGTATCATTTAATTAAAATCAGACCTTTCATCATCAGATTCATCTATATCAGCATCTGAATCAGCAGATGTAATTGTAACGTCGGGTTTAAGCTGAGCAGAGTGAAGCAGCGGTGGCATGACAACATTCATGTAAGGAAGGAAATCCTGCCCAAGGCACTTGCAAAGTCTTGCCCATGCCTACAACAGCAATAAAAGTACACTTATTAACTTCTGGTGTACGAATGTGAAATATTGTAAGAAAGTTACACAAAAAAGTACATACTTGCAACATGTAGCTTATTGTAGGGTCATCAGTCTCGAGTTGGGAACCTTGCAGTGACAGAAGGACATCCATAACCTTGAAATACATAATAAATACAGTAATTATTAGTCTTTAAAATTATAATATATATGCAATCATGTATGAATCACATAATAAGAAAAAAGTATACCTGTTTAGCATCATTCCTGAATTTATCTTTTCCAACAGCCATTCCAACCAAACTAATACACTCCATAGATTTAGCACGAAGCATGCGATTCGCTTTGTCAGTTGCATTCATAAGTATGGCTTTCAAGTAAGGCATGACGGCATCATAATATTTTTGAAAATGCGCCTGTAAATCACATGACATGTGAGATCCAAAGTTACAATAAGAAAGTTAAGTTTAGGAGATTAGTATCTCCAATACCTGAGAAGAGTCTGCAACTGATGCCAATGCAGTCAAAGCCCCCTCCTGCACCATCTGCTTAGGGTTCTGGATATATAACATGAATACTCGATGGTTAGTGTCCATTCATCAACATTGAAAACGTTAACTCTTTCATAGATCATTTTTTTAATAAATACGGTCACTGCAAATTATCTGAACAACGTTCGCGATTAGAATACAGTGACTAAATGACATACCTGCAACAATGCAAGCAATTTTCCCACAATCCCATCCAAATATGGGTTCAAAAGTTCGGGTGTACAGTTTTCACTGAAGTTGAGAACTGCTGAAGCAGCATGTGCCTGCAAAACATATGTATGGAAAGTCAATATAGTATGCAATAGAACTAAGCGTGTTTTTTCTAGTCGGGAAGATTACATCTTGAACAGATGCAAATTTACATAGCATTGCTCTATTTGTAGCAAGTAACAAAAATAGTGTTCATGTGACGCAGACTTTTAGTAAAGTACTGTCCACTTGTCCAGTGCTTCTCAGCTTGTATAAAAAATTTACAAAATATGTTACTTCAACAGATGTGATTTCAAATAGTACTTAAACAAATTACTAAAAAACAATTATACAGTATATTCCAGTATCCATATCAGTATCCTGGGATTTAAAAATAAAGAAGCAGACACATTAAGGGCAAACAAGTCGGTCTGGTATAAAAATAAAAATTGAAGTAAAAGAAACCATTAAAGCCAGTACAAATGTTACAAATTTAAAAATGCAGTGCTCATGGCAAGTTTAGTGTATTAAGATACTTAATACTTCTTTTCACAAATGTAAATATGAAACTTCAGATCAACCAGAGCCCAAAAGATTCACTAATGAATACTGCATATCGATGTCCAAACTATTTGATGACAATACGCTTAGCAACTGCTTGTTATACAATTTGTATACGCGAATATCGGTCATATTTACATGGCAGATTATTCCAATCAACATGTGCATCAAACAAAAAGCACATCAGTGCTAACAAGACTCACCTGCACCCGTGGATTCTGATAATCATCCATTGCTGAAGCTAATGCTGGAAGCACAAGATGGTGATACTGAGTTTGCAAATCCGGGCCCAAGTCTGTAGATAGTTGACCAACTGCATTAATAGCAGCCCATCTAGCACGCGGATGAGGATCTTGAAACGAGTTTAAGATCATTGACACCACATGCTCTAAATTCTTAGTCATAACCTATATCAAAACATACATAAAAAATTAGAATACTAACACGTTATTTCATTCCAAAAACTGCCTACAACTAAACTTTACAAAATGCCAAGAACAATTATTTTAACCATTAGAATCAGTAATGCTACCTTTGAGCAACCTTCGGCAATTTGAGCCAAAGCAATAAGTGCGGCGTGATGCTTTTGCCACTCAGGAGCAGCCAAATACGCGGGAAAAATCTCAGAAATAACCGGCACAATAGTATTCCCGCCCAAAGAAATCGAAAGCCTGTCCAAATACTCTTGACCAGCACTATAATTACTACTCTCACCGGCATCCTCATGTTCAATTTCAGCACTATGCCAAGCAGGATCATCTTCAACATCCAACAACATCTTCATCAAAACCTCAAACAATCTCTTAATAAACTGCGGCAACTTCCTAATCATCCCAGGCGCCCTCTCCCTGGCCTCCGCAAGCGTCACAACAAACTCAACTGCCAAATGCTTAGTCCCTTCCTCCAAACTCTCCGCTTCGGCTATCTGCAACATCGCCCCCACAACTTCCACAATACTCTTCCTCAAAAACCTGGGCTCTGTCCCAGCCAACTCAATCAACAACTCTAACGCATCCTGAGCCGTACTCTCCTCGCCAGAATTCAACGCCTCGGTTAACGTCATCATCATCAAAGGCAACAAATCATGAAACTTATCCCTATCGCTACTCTTCTCCAAACACTGGACAAAATTAATCGCAGCACCTAACGCAGCAATCCTAACCTCAACCCCAACCCCAACCCCTAAACAAGACAAAAAGACATTATGCAAAGTATCCATATGCAACAACAAAATCTCACCAATAAAACGCGCCAATTGCGCGAAAATCAAAAGCGCACTCTCTTTCAACCTGTTATCATCACTAACCACACATCCAAACATAAAAGGCAACAACTCCACCCACCCATTCTCACCAACAACCAAAACCGCTAAATCCGAAACCGTATCACATATCTTCTTACACACAGTCTTAACCTCTTCTTTACCCACACATTCAAGTAAAGTCTTTTTAAGAGTACTTTTAGCACTCTCCGAAAGCGAAAAATACAATACTTGACCTTGACGTTGTTGTGAAGTATCCTCATCGGCTGAATTGGTTAAAATACGGCGTAAAAGGACCGCGGAAAAGGCGCGGTGTTCGGGGAGGGGGGAGGAGTGGAGGAGATGGGAGAGTTTGAGAACGAGGGGCTCAGGGAGATGGAGTTTGGAGAAGTTGAAAAGGGATTCTGCTTGGGAGCGTTGGGAGTTGTTTGTGGAGGTTAAGTGGGAGATGAGGGTTGTGAATTGGGTGGTGTTTGGGTCAAGGAGGATGGTGGTGGCTTGTGACAGCAGATGTTGTTGTTGTTGTTGCTCGGAGGATGATGCCATGGTTGGTTAGTTGGTTATGTGGCGGCGGTTTTTTTCAAGGGATTTTTGGGATGAGGGAAAGAGAGAGGGAGTGGGTGGCGGTTTTTTTGAAGGGAGGGAGGGAAGGGTTTTAGTATGGGGTTATATTATATGGAGAAATGGAGAATGGAGTGTTTGGGTGTGGGGATTGTGAATTTTTTTTTTTTTTTAATGCTTTCCAGCTAATATTCAAATTTATTGATTAAAAAAAATAAAAAAAACAACATGTTTTTTTAGTTATAGAAAAGTAATTTGCTAATCACATGTTTATTGTTCATGGTAATTGGTAATGTTTATTCCGAGGTACTAGCCAGGTACCCGCGCAATGCGGCGGTGGGTATTCGGTAATAAATATTGTGGCGAGCAAACGTTGTTCATTTATATGTTTTTTATAATAACTAGTTGGATACCCGCGCATAGCGGCGGCGATAAAAATTGCTAACCCAACTCGCTCTGCAATTCCCTACCCGCTTAGAGAATTCATTTGTTTGGGTTTCCGTAGCTTTCCCGCAACATCATATTAACATCATTCTCGCTTGTATAAAGACTCACACACTCTTTTACCCATCAAACATTGTCTCCAAAAGTATATATCTTTTACGAATCAAGTTTGTATTCAAATTAAAGTTAAAGTTGTTAAAAAAATTAAAATAAACCCACAAAAAATGTGAAAAGCTAAAAATTTATAAAAATATATCAAAATGGATGTTGAATTAAAGATCACGAAATTTTTGAAAATACGGTGAAATTAAATCATAAATAAAATAAATAGATAAAAAGATATGTCAAATTGAAAATAAAAGTGATTTTTTAATTAAGAAGTGACACATGTCACTCTATGATGTGATTTTCTAAAATAAGATGGATGGTCAAGATTGCACCTCCTTATCTTAATTTTTGATGGGACCCACATTGTAAATGCTTTATATAATAGTATAGATAATTTTATGAAATAATGACAAATTTTAATTAAAATAACTATAAACCATACCGATGTCACTATTTCACATCCAAATAACATAAGGTTCAAATTAAAGAGAATAGCATAAGTAGCATATTTAAAGACATAAATTAAAGATAAATGTGATGAAATGTAATTGACATAAACACAGAAATGTCAACTATTAATATGCATCATTAGCTGCAATATCTTTATCCTTTTATCTGCAAAATCTTTAGACATTGAAATAAAAGTACATGGATCAATGATATCACCAAAAGTAGCTTGAGCATCTTCGTGTAGTACAGCTATCACATCATCATCGTTGAGCCTATCGAGAAACCTCTTAAATTCATAAACTTTTTGAATTTGTAACAAAAACAAAAGACGTTAGCATTGTTTTAATAATAATAATTTTACTTTATACCAATGGTTCCATGTATCTCTTTCTCCAATTTTTCATATTTCCAATCATAATCAAGAGGCTGTGCGTAGAGTAAATAAATAAAATAAGTATATGTTATTGTAATGCTATATTATATTCTCATTGAAATGTGAATTACCTTCTTACAATTGTGAGCCATAACTTTTTTAAGTGTTAAGCCATAATTCATCTTCTCCACAAAATCTCAAGTTGAGATTGTTGTCTTAACATAAAAGATACACAAATAAATGTAAAGTTTGAGCGATCTTATTAAAAGGTAACATTTTTTGATAGGATAGTTTAGGTACTTGCTAGTAAGTACAATGACACTAACGAAGTAAAGATCAAAAGATATACCAAATTTACCTCAACACTTAAAGCAATATCGTACATGATGTCTTCATCTTCAAGTTGAACATCCTTTGGATCATTTTTGTCAATGTTATCCTGGTTAATCTAAATAACAAAGTGAAAAAGATAAATCGTTAACAATATAATAATCGAATAATATAATCAAGAACCTAATCGTTTATAAAAAATATTGTATTACCTTAACGATTGAAGTAGATTTCACTTGTCGAATGATGTATGTCATAGTGTTAGAACCCACTGAAGTTTTAATTTTTTGATTAAAATTTTGAAGATGGATTATCAATGTCAATCATATATATATATATATATAGTAAGGATCAAATGAGAAGAAAACTTATAATGAGAATGATAAGAAGAAACTACAACCGCACATTTCAGTTGCACCTATAAAAATGCATGCATCTCCCCTTAAAATTCTTTTTTCTATTTAAAATGTGTGGTTAAAAATTCTTCTTATTCTTCTCATTATATTTTTTCTTCTTACTTGATCTCTTCCCTATATATATATATATACATACATATATAATTTACACATAAATTTTTTATATAAAGTAGTAGAGATAATTACTATTAAATGAGCGGTTTCAACATTAACTTAATGACCATGATTATGGTCATGTAACCACTATGCATTCATGAATAGGGTTATGAGATTAATTGACCGATTAATGCTAATAACTCCTTTTGACCAGGAGTTACAAAATCTTTTAAATAAGTTATTATTAACACATGTTAATTAAAAAATATATACATTAAATTTGGTGTGAATTTAAAAATGTGTATGATGAACATTGACTAAATGGATTTATATCTTTTCCAAACAAAAAATATTTTGGTCCCTTAAAAATTTCAGACTTCTAAAATATAATCACAAATCAATTTTTTTATATAAAGTATGTAGAGATACTGACTATTAAATGAGGGGCTTTTAACTTTAAATGTTATGTAACTGACATTAACCTATTAAATGAGCAGATTTCAACATTAACTTTAATTACCATGAATTAAAGTCATGTAACCACTATGCATTCATGAAGGTGGTTAGGAGATTAATTGACCGATTAAATACGTTTAAGTGCAAAATTACGATTATTTTAATCTATATGATCCCCTTTATGTTTTTGGTGATAACAAAAGTAACCTTAAAACATAAAACGTAAAGTAATCAAGTTACGGGGTCGTAATCCACAAATCAACAATGCATACATATAACACACTTTAGTGTCTCAATCAGCATTAACCCAACCGACATTTGTTTGTACCTGATGTAAACTCACATAAGGTATAGTACAAACAAAATTAAACTTGTAGGATGATCAAAGAAAATATTTTTTTCTTAACCATTCCATTCTACAAAAGTAATGATTTTCCTTACACAAAAAATAAATAAATACAAAATACTTTTTAAATAAAAGAAATGTTTTTATTTAAATAAAAAATTTGAAATCTGGTTTCCCTTCCCCCCCCCCCCCCTCCCCCAAAATGTAAGCTTCTATACCAGATACAACATTCCTCAAAAAAAAACAAAACACAAAAAAGGAGCGAGGTCTAGGCGGAGTGCGACACCCCCCTTATATGGCCTGCGGAGCCCCTTATAAATATATGGAATCGCCGTGCCAGACAGTCAGCTTTCAGCTCCTATAAAATAATGGGTCCATCTCCAACTTGTTTTCCTAACCTTTTTGCATAATTTCTCTTAGTTCTATTCTCTCTCTAGACTCACTAGATCTCTTTAAATCTTGATCATTTAACCTTGTTTAATCTTGTTTGAAATGTGATCCAATCTTCTACCTTTCCTTTCTTCCCTCAAGTGCAAGAGAAGAACTTTCGATCATCTTCAAGATCAAAGTTATGTATCCTAGTAGTCCATTGTAACATTTGTTACCATATAATCCGAGTCAATGTCTTCTAATCTTTAGTAATGCGTAGATCCAAATTGATGAATACATTTGGATGGGTGATTTTTGGGTTGGTAGTATTTAGGCCTTAAAATACATGTGGTGAAGTGGTTAGATTGGGGTTTCGAGCTAAGATTAGGACTCGACATTTAGCTTAGTGTCAAAATAATGTAAGCGACAGGCGTATATGTGTCTTAGGCCAGAATACACAAGGTTTGTTATGTAGGGAGTTGGGCCATAAAACATAACGAGGTTTGGTTGTACCCAGAGAAGACTCGACATCTAAGCTTAGTGTCGGAAAATAAACAAAATGTAAAGCATGAGTATAAGTTTCTCCGCCGAAAGGAGAGCTTTTGATTAGTGAAGTAACTCTCGAGTTGGATACTCGAGGAGTGAGTAGGCGAAGAGGAGCTTCGTGACCGAACTACTATAATCACCGGTCCGTTTGGCATTTTCATATTACCTTTCGCTTTAACTTTATCATTACTTTACCAACCTTTACTTTATACTTGTGTGTGCCAGATTGTGGTGAATGGTTGTGTAGATCTTGTTAGTTTAGGGTTATGTACAGCTCTTTGTGGCTAAAATATGCCGAATTGGTTATATTGTTAGAAATGTTGTTGCTATTGAAACCTATTATCATCGCCACTTCTCAAATACGTCAAACTTGATCATCGGGTAATTAATACAAAAGATCCTAGTCCGAAAACCTCCTTCTGTGCGGACCCCTAACTCAGGTCGGCCCCAGAAAACTTTGGCCGGCCCCCATATATATATGGACCATGCCGCTAGAAGAGTTGATGTAATCTTGATCTTAAAGTTTTTTAAATGGAAACGAATCACTCCCTCTTAAATAACGGTTTCCACAATTGCATCAGAGCCACGTCCTCTAGTTTTCAAAACAAATGGTTTTTAAATAGAGTACGATCCAGTATCAAATTACCCATTAGGGGGACTAAATATGGAAAGTGTTTGTTGTTTGATCTACCAGTTTTGTTATTAAATATACTTAACTATCGTATACTCACTTGAAGGAAATTTTCACAAAAGAACTTGAAATGTCAACTTATGTTTGTCTAAGTCGTAAGAGATAGAAATGATGTCTAAAACACGAAATTTAATGTGCTTGAACAACTATTTGAAAGTCCCTATTTTCTACATTTAAGTTACAATCAATGATTTTTGATCAAAAAACGTGTTTTGTGTCTTATTTCACTGGTGGCGTATAACTTCCCATAAAATGATCGGGCGGGCGGCCCCAAAAATATCTGGGCCGTCTCATCCTTAATGGGGGCGCCTGTCTGTTTTCGTCAATTATTTGGCAAACTTCAAAAAATCATAAAATATCATCCGTAATCCGTAGAAGTCATGTCACCCTCATTTCCGAAGATAATCGAGTCTAGTGTTACATTTAAAATACTTTTCAGTCTTTATTCTAAACTTAATGAGTCATAAATGCAAATTAATCGCAGCACCTAACGCAATCCTAACCTCAACCCCAATACCCACCCCTAAACAAGACAAAAACACATTATGCAAAGTATCCATATGCAACAACAAAATCTCACAAATAAAACGCGCCAATTGCGCGAAAATCAAAAGCGCACTCTCTTTCAACCTGTTATCATTACTAACCACACATCCAAACATAAAAGGCAACAACTCCACCCATCCATTCTCACCAACAACCGAAACCGCTAAATCGGAAACCGTATCACATATCTTTTTACACACAGTCTTAACCTCTTCTTTACCCACACATTCAAGTAAAGTCTGTTTGAGACTAGTTTTCACACTCTCCGAAAGAAAAAAATACAATACTTGACTTTGACGTTGTTGTGAAGTATCCTCATCGGCTGAATTGGTTAAAATTCAGCGTAAAAGGACCGCGGAAAAGGCGCGGTGTTCGGGGAGGGGGAGGAGTGGAGGAGATGGGGGAGTTTGAGAACGAGGGGCTCAGGGAGATGGAGTTTGGAGAAGTTGAAAAGGGATTCTGCTTGGGAACGTTGGGAGTTATTTGTGGAGGTTAAGAAGGAGACGAGGGTTGTGAACTGGGTGGTGTTTGGGTCAAGGAGGATGGTGGTGGCTTGTGACAGCAGATGTTATTGTTGTTGCTCGGAGGATGATGCCATGGTTGGTTATTTGGTTATGTGGCGGCGGTTTTTTCAAGGGATTTTTAGGATGAGGGAAAGAGAGAGGGAGTGGGTGGCCTTTTTTTGAAGAGATGGAGGGAAGGGTTTTAGGATGGGGGCTTATATGGAGAAATAGAGAAATGGAGAATGAATTGAGTGTTTGGGTGTGGGGATTGTGATTTTTTTATTTTTATGGTTTCCAGCTAATATTTAAGTTTTGGAAAGGAAATTTATTGATTTCAACATGTTTTTTTAGTCCATGTATAGAAAAGTAATTTGCTAATCACATGTTTATTGTTCATGGTAATTGGTACGCGCTCTTTTGCGGAGCGCGATGTTTTACATTAAAGACTAACTTTGCAACTGAATGACAATTTAAGGACTATTTTCGTATAGTAAGTTAGTCATTAAGGACCATGGCTGAGCATATTGGACCTTTCGATCGGACCGAACATATTACGGCCCAGTCCTCGGTCCATGTTTTTCTTTAAACTCGGTCCTCGGTCGGTCCGGTTCGGTCATAAAAAAACCTGGCGATTATGCTTTGTTGGACCAGACCGGACCATTTCGGCCCGGTCCTTGGTCCGGCGTTCTGGACAAATTCAGTTTTGGTCCGGTCTTGATCGGTCCGGTCTTGATCGGTCCGATCCGGTTTTCGGACTGTGATCACCTTTATTAAAGACTAACTTTGCAAATGAATGATAACCTCAACGATAATTTTCGTAATTTTTTTATGAAACCAGTCTTTAGGTTAGCGTTCCGTTGCAAAATTAGTGATAGATATCATAAATATACACTACACTGGTATTTAGAGAGAGATAGAGAGGGGGTGACGTGTGGAGAGGAAAGAAATAAGAGAATGCTAGATTGAGAAAGAAGAAAAATCATCATCATTTTCCTTACCTTAGCCTCCTTTATATAGGAAGGGGAAGGACTAGGAAGGAAAATTGTAATATTACATAATTGCATACAAGTCATTGTCTATTTATTGAATACTCCCTAGACTATGATTTAACTAGATAAATGACTATGTAACCAACACTTTATGTGTTTCTAACAATCTCCCCCTAAGGGGCGGTTACACTGGTCGTACAAAAATTCAAGGATCAATAGTCTTGGGGCGTCCACCAACATACTCTTCCAATCGTCTCAGCTGTTCTCTGCGCTTCATGACTTGATCAATTTTTTCCAGCATTTCCTTGGATCTTTTGATGTCCTTCTCATTCCAGTCACGTCCTTTCAACCTTTCATTACCTCGACCCGGCTTGTTCTTGGTTACCACTTCAATCAAGTTTTCTTAAATCTTCATCAGAGTACCATCACATAATATATGAACTTCATTGAGCTTCATCAGAGATCGGCGGTTGTGTTGATTGAGATACACTTCCCCTTTCTGTGCTCTAGATATTGTGTATGGTATCCTATCATCGATTCCTTCAAAGCAAAGCTTGGGTTTAGTCAGGTTGAGGGTCATCTGATAGCTCTCTACACCCAATTGCAAATCTTCAACTTTGTTCTTTATCATTGTTCTTCAGATGAAGAGAAGAAGTGTGTTGTTAAAGTCTTTTTCAAACTCGAAATTGAGATGGTGCAGCTTGTCTTGGACTTTGAGTAGATGCATGTATTCTATGTCATTTAAGTTGAGTCTTGGAAGATCTGCATAGCTGAATGTATATTCCTTTTTATCCGATCTTCTGACAACAATTGATGACAAGAATCCGTAATCTCATTTCCTCTTCACTACTACTCTCACAACAGAAATGATTTTCTTATCAGAATAGACTTTGCTTGGTGACATGTTATTAATCTCAGCCTTAAAGAAGTCTTAACGTCCATCTTCCCATTGATGTATTCCATTCAGGGCTTCGATCTGATAACGATGCACCTCTTTGCTCCATCTTTCAGAGATCATATCTTCAATTCCTTGGAGGTAATACCTAGCTGCAAAGTGCTTGGTGAGAGATGTAGCATACTTCTCTTCAGTGCTGAGGCTTACCAGGTAATAGAAGTTGATGACATCAAATAACGTCTATTTTATAGCATCATTTATCCTATGGTATTAACCCATTTTGTATAGTTATTGCAAAGAATTGTTGCTTCATCGTTTATATTTGAGAATTGCAGTAATTATGGAGTAATTTATGAAAGATAGCAAAAGGCACGCATTCT
>BQNB010002715.1:43365-121777 GCA_026074375.1 Tanacetum coccineum
TATCAATTCCATAGGAGACAACGTGTAATTCCATATACTTTAGTAATCGTTCAGTTTTTGGTATCATTCATTAACTCGGTTAGTTTACCTTGGCTAAATTATTATTCTTGTATTTATTATGATGTTTGAAGGCTAGTACCTTAGGGTATTATCCATTATTATGAAGATCTGAATGTTTGGTATTTGTTTTATCTTGATTTCTTGATTTATCATTGAATGCTTGTTTATGTTTATCAATTTATACTTGTTTACGCGCTTTTGTATGTGACCTATCATTCAACTGGATCTAGTGATATGGACCAAGTAAATCTAGAGTCTGGGATAACTCTCCATATAGTAATTTATACATCTAGAATCATAGTTACACAAATTTTGCCCTTCTAAGTCCGTGTCTAGGATACGCTTCGGGCTTAACTAGTTAATTGGATATTGCCAATGGTTTATTGATCCTGTTGACTAGCAGGTGACCTAGATAATTCAGCAAATAGCATTCTGATTCTATTGGACAGTTGGACAAGTAGACTACTATTGTATAAATTACCATTAAGGAGTAAGTGGGTAAAGTCTCTATGAGCTAGGGTTTAACAAGATCACCATTGCTGTAATCCCTAAGATAGATTATAATCACCAAATAAGGATGCTTTATGCGGATGCTTTAATTGTGACATAATTAATGTGTCTAGGTCTTAGGATGATGTAACGCCCCTTAAGAATGATATGCCACCTCAAGAGAAGAAATCATTGCACTTAATAAACAAACCAACTTTCTAATCAAATTAATAATGGTTAATACCGTTTTCTTATATTTGGCTCGACCGCTCTTTTATCTTTTATTTATTAGCTTGCGTGAATTAAAGTCCCTTGAATTGATTATAGTCACCAACCAAACCGTGCCAAACTCTCAGACTAAAAACCCCACTTTCCTGTTAGAATTAGGATTAAGACTGGCATATGTTTAGAATAGAATAGAATTAACATAGATTAGATAACTAAGATATTAATTAAATTGATAGATTTAACCTCGCTTCAAGTGTTCGACACCCTACTTACCACGAAACTACTCAACGAAGCTACTTCTGACTGGGTACACTGCCCGTTAAAGTGTTGTTTAGTCGGAAAAGTATAAATTTAAAACTTGAATTTATAAAATTAACACCACACAACGACACATCAAGTTTTTGGCGCCCCTAACCCGAGTGGAGTGAAATTAATCTTGATTTTTATTTGATATTTTGGTTTTTAACATTAGATTAGATCTAACCCTTAGGATTAATGTAATTTAGATTAGTGTATATTCTGTAAATTTTGTATATTTGTCTTTAATTGTTTGCTTGTATATATTTATGTTTAATTGTTTGCGTATTTAATTGTTTTCCTTAATACACTGTTCTGGTCGATAGCTGAATACGGCGTATCCACTTCCATCAGATACGGCGTATCCAGTTCTATGTCCAATACAGCGTATCCATTCAACTGATCTGTATAGCGTATTCACTTCCATTGGATACGACGTATCGATCGTCTGGAACAGAAACTGAAATCTTGGTTTTCCTATTTGATTCTCGTGCCAAATTTTTTTCTATCTTAAAAACAAATCCTACTGATTGTTTATCCCTTTGTTTAAGGTAGTGCATGACAAGGAGTTCTACGAACAAACCTAGTACACTTACAAGAGAACCTGAATGAGAATTTCGATCCAAGGAGACACTTCAAAACTCTAAGTCTTGACGTATTGAGATCGCCTGATTTCAATCTACTTTCTAACTAAGAAACCAAGAAAACTCAGAGGAAGAAGAACCGGAAACAATGGCGGAAACTATGGAACAGTACATGAGCAAGACCCAAGCTGACTATGGATCGGGGGTTGTTAGGCCCAAAATTTATGACAAGGATAACTTTGAACTAAAGGGCCAATTTCTCAAGGAACTATGAACTAACACCTTCAGCGGTTCAGATCACGAAGATGCGAACGAACTCATTGAGAAATTTCTTAAGATCATGGATTTATTCCATATTCCTAATATTACTATAGACCAAGTGATGCTTAGAGCCTTCCCCATGTCCCTTACCGGAGCCGCAAGTCAATGGCTAAGAAGCAAACCAACTGGTTTGATTACAACCTGTGAAGATCTGAAGACTAAGTTTCTAAGCAAATATTGCCCACCTGCTCGTACTGCAAAGAAAATGGAGGAAATCAATAACTTTCAACAAGAGCCGGACGAAAACCTCTATCAAGCTTGGGAACGATTTAAAGAGCTCTTGATGAAGTGTCCTCAACACTATTTAACGGAGATGCAGGAGGTAGTCTTGTTCTATAATGGATTGGATGTTCCAACTCGACAAATTCTTGATTCAAGAGGTGCCATACCATCAAAGACTGCCGCTGACGCAAAAACAGCCATCCAAGAAATGGCTGAATACTCTCAAAAATGGCACAATGGAACATCAAGAGTCAGAAGTACTGAAACTTCTGATGGATTAGCAGCAATACAAGCACAACTGAACAACCTTGGAAGAGAAATCAAAAAGGTAAATGAAAAAGTTTATGCTGCTCAAGTAGGATGTGAACAATGCAAAGGACCCCATTACACCAAAGATTGCCCACTAAAAGAAGAAGGGAAAACCCTAGAAGAAGCTTACTACACGCAATTTGGTGGACCTTTTCAAGGAGGGGGATATAGAGCAACAGCTCCGGGATTCTATCAAAGGAACAATGCGAATCCTTCGTACCAAGAACGAAGGCAATCTATGGAAGATACCCTGAGCAAATTCATGAGTGAATCAGCAAAGAGACACGAAGAAAACTCCAATTTAATTAAAGAAATCCGAGCTTCGACAGATGCTGCCATTCGTAACCAAGGAGCATCTATTAAAACTTTGGAAATCCAAATCGGGCAAATGAGCAAGGTACTATAGGAAAGAGGATTTGGAAGCCTACCTAGCTCTACTAAAGTAAACCCGAGAGATCAAGTCAAGTCGATTTCAACTACCATTGAAGCTGATTCATACCCGATACGCCGTATTGGATCCTCCTAATACGTCGTATCCACTGGACAGAGCCGTACACTGATGTACGAGACGAGACAAACGAAGGTTCCATTTCCAATTCGTTTAAATGGTTACTACTGTGAAGAAAAGAAGGGATCATATGGACCACAATTCTCGGAAGCTTACTCTAAAGCTTCACGATCCATACCCCAAAAAGAGAAAGACCCAGGGAGTTTCACTTTACCTTACTTTATTAATAATGGTTTCTTTGATAATGCCCTTGTTGACTTAGGATCTAGCGTTAGTGTTATACCTCTCATGACCTACCTTAAATTAGGATTAGGCGAATTAGCTCACACTAAGTTGACAGTTGAATTAGCAGACAGGACTGTGAAATATCCAAAAGGAATAGCTAAAAACATACTAGTAGGAATTGGTAAATTTACTTTCCCCATAGACTTTATAATTCTAGATATACCCGAGGATATCAAAGTGCCCTTGATCCTCAGAAGACCATTTTTATCTACCGCCTGTGCTAAGATTGATGTTTACAAAAGAACGATTACTTTAAGGGTCGGGGAAGAAAGGATTGTTTTCACGAGTGTTAAACCTACTAGTAGTTTAATTAAGAGGGTCTACATGCTAAGTTTGTGAGAAAGAATAGAACTTTATTTAGAAGCTAGGCTAATGGGAGAGACTTTGGTGTTAAATAGATCATTAGACCTTTTCTTGGAAGATTACATTGAATTAAATGATCTAAATTAACCATTTGAGCTTAGGAGAAATCAAGAAAATGATTTGATGCCCACCATTGAGGAAGGTGAGGTAATTAAGGAATTTAGAACTAGGGATGATGAACTTAATGTTGGAATTAATGATTACCCTAGTTAGTGTGACTATGATAAGAAGATCTATATAGATTGTGCTCATAACTTAAAGTTCTCTTTCATGATAGGATTTGAATTTACACATGCTAACTTTTTCTCATTATTGTATGTCAATGTGATGTCCAAAAAGTTTCATAATTCTATAATGAAAGAAAAGATGGTGTACAAAGGGAATAATGTTTTAGGATCCTTAATGAATATACCTATCTTTGTTGGAACTTTTATAGTGATGACGGATTTTGCAGTTTTAGAAAATATGGATGATTATCACGATAAAGGAATGGGCGATGTTATTTTTGGCGAACCATTTTTAAGAGAAGTTAGAATTAAAACAAAATAGTTCGAAGGGATAATTACCATTTACAATGATAATGGTGAAGTAACTTACCAAATGGTGCGATCACAGCGAAGATGGAAACATGGCACTAATAAGCGCACATTAGCGTGCATGACAAGATTCCACCATTACTGAAGGTAAATGAAGAGGATAAGATGATTGGAATCTCGCTTCAAATTCCAAAAGCTTTAAGGGGTTCCCTACAATAAGGAGTTTTGAATTTTAGGACCCGATACTATTCAAGATTGCGAGGAGGAGATATGGCTTATATACGTCTGGGCACATAGCGTGCATGAGACGGAATGAAGATAAGCTGAAGAAAAGTCTAACTTAAAGACTTCGTTGTAAACAAAAGTGCTTCTCGGGTGACAACTCGGAATATTTTTTAATTTTATCGAGTCTGTTTTCCCAGACATCAATACGGCCTATCCGCTCCATACCATACGACGTATTGATTGTCTAGACGTTATCAGTCTTTACTTTTTATGCACTTTAAGAACATTATTGTCAGTTCTGGAAATACGGCGTATTTAAGCACGTGATACGGCGTATTCACCAAAACCGACCCGTATTTAGTTTGTTTAGTATAGTTTAAATTAACCGTAGGTACCAAGATAGGAATGCACACGTTTTTCTTATGTTTTATATAGGACCTTGAAAGCAAAGAAATATCGACGAATATTGGAGGGGAATTTAAAAATATGGAAGATCTTTACTGAGTTGGCAGTCTTAAAACTTACATAAGGCGGCTGGCGGTTTTGTTGTTTTAACACATCTTGCTAATAAACTCAACTTGGAGAATCTCCGAGAGCAAATATCAGGGGAGAGTTACCAGTTTCGCATTCTAGATTTTCTTTAATTCCCGTTATTTATTTTAATGCTCTTTTTATCTTTACAACGAGGACTTTTTGTTATAATTTAGGTCGGGTGGGTGGAATTATGAATGTTTACTTTGTCCTATTTTTCACATAAAATGATTAAATTATGCTCAAATTTAAAAAAATTCAAGCATACTTTTGTGAAATTACTTGATACATAACCCGCACACAATAACCCATGTTAGATATTGTGAGGATTTAACCTTATCCGTCTTACCAAATGTGTACCAAATTCTACAAAATATGAGTGCATGCCTAGTGATGTTGTAGACTTTAGAAAACTTGGCTTGGTATATTATTCGAGGAGACCGCACATCAATTGATAGTTACTATGGTTATAGATAGAGAAAACCTTATTTACACTGGTAATATTTAGTGGGATTCTACTCCCAATATCGCCTTTACATGTTGCTTATTAACTAACTACACTGGTTAGTTAACCCCCATATAAACCCTTTGTTTACTCTCACTTTAAGAGTAAGATACCCCTAGAACAACCCGTAGAGCCAATCCTTGAGGAACTACACCAATTATTTGTTTCATTACACCTTTACACCTTAGCATACCCTGTTAGATTAAGTTTATTTTACAGTTGCTAGTTGCTTAAAGTGTAAAGTTTGTATTTCCCGAGTCTTGTGTCTATTTTGGTACGGTTGGAAGAAATTTGTACATTGCAAATGGGAATGTATATTATAGTCAAAACTCATGTATTTTTACTACCATCGCAATTAATGATACGTCCAAAGAACAAAGAAAAATCAAAGGAATTATCCGAAATTATTATGATCGTGAAGATGGTAAAACTACATCGAGTTTCGTAGCATAGTGTTAGAAAAAAAAACAAAAAAATTAGAAAAATTGAAACAAAAAAAGAGAAGAAAAGTTTGAAGATAATCGTTTCGCAACTACCAAATGAATTACACGAAGGATCGATTATTCGGCTGTATACAAATCGACGTTGTAGAGTATTGGTATGTGCTTAATTACACATACCATTTACTTAGGAAAACGTGCTTAAAAGACCAAAAACATATCAAAAATACATTGCATTTGTGTGTTTTGCATTTGTATTGTGCAGGAAAGGTAAGGATATCTAGGAAATTGTCAAAAACGAAAGCCCCAAAATGACATAAAATCGAGCTCTAGAATGAAAGAGCAGGAAAAGTAACGGCAAAGTTCACCAAAAAGTCAACCAAGTCAAAGCCAAAAGTCAAAGACGAAGCTGTAAACGAAGAAATACTTAATGGGCCCACCCGCACCCATTTAATAGGCCGGGTCAACCCATTAAGCAATTTATACAAAGCAAAAAGCCAAAACCTTATAACCTTCATACCAAACTCTTGACGGCGGAGGTCCATTTTTGCCAAACTCTACAAAAACTAAATTTTCACCATTTAAGGATTGTGGTTGTAACACAACAATACAACTTCAGGGACTGAAGTTGTTGAATCCCAAAATATCTACACCACAAGGACTAACTGTGCAATATACTTATACAAGATAAAGGGCTAATCTTGCCAAACCTATAAACTTCCACCCCTGTATCACTAAAACAGATACAAACCAACTCCTCTTCCCGCTAAACTTTTGGTACTATTCATCATCTTCTACCCCACTCCCTAAAACCTGTTACCCTGTTCCCCAAACGAACCCCACAATCAAACCCCACCCCATAACACAACAATGCCACCTTGGCAATCCTAAACAACACCATTCGTCAAGGAATGAAGACAAAAAATGGATGGCCATGATTGAGGGACTTGGTGAGCACTCAAAATGAAGGGCTTTGATGAGTTTTTGACTTCACTCACACAACTAGCACACCTCCTGGCTCACTCACATAACTAGCACATTGAAGACCCAAGACCTTGAAAAACTCTATATAAATAGATCCCTTTGTAAGCCCTTGAGGCAAGTAGTTTTAATCTAGTTAATTTTACAGCTTATTGTAGTCTATTTTTTAGCTTATTGTCATTTCCTTTTCAAAGCCTTGTAATGTTTTTAGAGTTTAATGAAATTTAAGTTTTTAAGTTAAGATCCTGTTTTTCTCTTTTATGCACTTCATGTTTTGAAAATGTTCTTATAAGCTCTTAAAAAAGCTCTTGTTTAAACTGTTTTCATAAAGCAATAAAAAACTGTTAGGCCATTAAGAAATTACATAAAAAAAGTTACCCAAAAAATACAACAGCTTGCTTTGTTTGATGATAAGCCAAAAACAGATGGGCTTATGGACTTACCAGCTTATCATAAGATAAGCTGGAGCTTTTGTAGATAAGCTCTTTAAGAGCATTTCTATCCTTGTTTTGTGCAAAGGATCAAGTAAGCCTTTATTTTCATTGTTAGCGTTTTACTGTAGCATTTCTTATACTGCTTATCTCTGCTTATTATTTGCTTATCCTTGCTTATTAATGTCATTTAGTTCTTAACTTGCTTACTTTATAATCCGTGTTTCATTTGTTCAAGTATTTCATAATCTGCCATAAGTTAGCTTATTTTACTGCTTATTTCATTAGCTTATCTAAA
Organism: Tanacetum coccineum; assembly: GCA_026074375.1. Lineage (NCBI taxonomy): Eukaryota > Viridiplantae > Streptophyta > Magnoliopsida > Asterales > Asteraceae > Tanacetum > Tanacetum coccineum. Next base: position 50,979 of record BQNB010002715.1, read on the forward strand.
GTGCTTATTGTCTGTTTACATTTGCTTATTAGTCTTAGTTAAACTTAGCACATCATCTATTTTCAAAAATCAAAGGTTTAAACTCAGTTTTACAAGTTTAAAATGGATTTTCAAAGTTTAAAGGGGTGTTTGGGTTAAGGTTCAAAATTTATCAAATTTGTGGTTTTGTTGGATTGGGTCACTAAGCCAAGTTTAACAAGTTCATTTCAAGTTATTAAATATGTTTTAAATGGTGGTCAAAGTTTAAAATCCATTTTTAAGGTTTTAGGTAGTCATGGCTTAAATCTGTGGTTTTATAGTTTTATGATTCCGCTTAAGTGTCTAGATTTTGATTAAGTTTCATTTAGGTGTTGTTTCCTTGCTTGTTATTGATCTAAAATGCAGTAGAGCAAGACTAGTTTAAGTTAACTTTTGCCATTTGGTTATGAGTTTAACACTGCCATAGTTTACAAGTTCATTTCAAAAATCCATGTTCAAGTTTTTATAGCAAAAATTAGATAAGATTAATCATGTTTTATGGTCTGAAATTGAGAGAATAAGCTCTTTTGACATCTAGCTTGAGTTATCTTTAGTCTTTGAGTTTTTTTTCAAAAGCTTTTATTAGCTTAAATTTAGGGCTGCAAAAAGCCTTTTGTCCTTGAAAAACTCAGCAGCTATTGAGTGTAGTTAGCTTTTTCCATAAGCTTTTTAATGGCTCAAATGAATTTAAAAATGGTTTTTTGTTTGTGGATTATTGTAGCTTTTTGCATAATATTTTTAGTGGTATTAGCCACTAAGCCATAAGGATCCATTTTCTAGCTTAAAATTAAGCTTAAAAGTGGCCCCTTAGGCTGTTTGGTCACCAATTTTGGCCAAAAAGCTCATTTGCTTATCTGAGCTTTTGGCTTGTTAGGTATTCACCAAAACTGACCCGTATTTAGTTTGTTTAGTTTAGTTTAAATTAACCATAGGTACCAAGATAGGAATATACGTTTTTTCCTATATTTTATAACAGGACCTTGTAAGTAAAGAAATATCAACGAATATTGGTGGAAAATTTACAAATCTAGAAGATCTTAAAGTGTTGGAGTCTTGAAACTTCAAGGCGGCTATTCAACACAATCTTGCTAGTAAACTCAACATGGAGAATCTACCGAGCGAATATTAGGGGAGTTTCTCATTCTAATTCTTTTGAATTCCTGTATTTAATGTTTTATCTATACAACGAGGACGTTGTATAATTCAAGTGGGGGGATGGAATTAGAATGTTTGCTTGTCTTATTTTTTCACACTAAAATGCTTAATTAAAAAAAATTCAAGCATACTTTTTTGAAATTACTTGATACATAACCCGCACACAATAACTCTTAAGAGATATTGTAAGGATTTAACCTTTCTATTTCCAAATGTTTACCAAAATTCCACAAATCATGAGTGTGCCGGTGATGTAGTAGACTTTAGAACTTGGCTTGGTATATCTATTCAAGACCGCAATAATGAGTACAATGGATTTAGATGGAGTAACTTGTTTAAACTGGTAAATTTTAGGATTACACCCAAATCGCCTTTACATGTTGCTTATTAACTAACTACACTGGTTAGTTAACCCCCGTATAAACCCTTTCTTTACTCACATTTTAAGAGTAAGATACCCCTAGAACAACCTGTAGAGCCAATCCTTCAGGAACTACATAATTATTTGTTTTGTTACACCTTAGCCTACACTGTTAGATTAAGTTTATTTTACAGTTGCTAGTTGCTTAAAGTGTAAAGTTTGTATTTCCTGAGTCTTGTGTCTATTTTGGTACGGTTGGAAGAAATTTGCACATTGCAAATAAGAATGTATATTATAGTCAAAACTCATGTTATTTTGCTACTATCACAATTATTGATATGTCCAAAGAATAAAGGAATTATCGAAGAAATTATCTGGAATTATTATGATCGTGAAGATGGTGAAACTACACCGAGTTTCGTAGTATAGTGTTAGCAAAAAAAATCAAAAAAATTAGAAAAATAGCAAAAAAAGAGAAAGAGAGAAGAAAAGTTTGAAGATAATCGTTTCGCAACTACCGAAGGAATTACACGAAGGATCGATTATTCATTGATACAAATCAACGATGTAGAGTATTGTATAAAGTAGAAGATATTGCCACTTGCCTTGTAAAGTATGTAAAGTATGGGATGTTTGGGAAGATGACTGTTACGGGAACGCCAACTTAGGTTGTTGTTTTTGATCTATGATCAAGACGTTGTAAATAGTTGTGTCTTTATCATGATAACGGTTGGGAAAAACTGTCTAGCAACTTGTATTTTAGACTTAATCTATTTGTTTCACAAATTTTATTTAACAAAAAATTAATTCCCTTTCCTAATCATCAACCATGGGTTTTATGTAAATGAGGATGTGATCGAGCGTGCATGTCTATTCCGTCGTTACGGCCATGTATTCATGTCTCAGTTGCCTTGTTGGTTTATTACTATTGATGAAAGTTAGAAGATCCATACCCTATATTACTCTACTATTCCTACTCTTTAGCTTATTCGAGGTGGGAGTGAGCAGTCACATGTGTCTATCCCATCGTTACGGGTGTGTATGTGTGGTCTTTGTCGCCCTCCTGGAATATTGGTATCGATAAAGATTAGTTAGAGTAATCAACCCTAAGTCTTTTCACATAAACCCATATTTACCTTTATTGTTGGTCCTACTTTAATAGATCGAATTCCTTAAGCTTGTATAAGGATTAGTTATATTAGATAAATCTAACACAACTATAGTAGAAACTTTGTTTGAATGTATTAAAGATTATGCAGAATCTAATCTTTAATATTAAGAAGAACTATCAATGAAACAGTAATTATATGAACCTATAATTCAACAAGCAAAAGCTCCAATAAATACTCTCAAAGTATTAGGGTTACAAAGACCTTGAAGCTATGATAATTCTATGAATGACTCGTATCAAACTGACTCGTATTGGTGTATCTTTGTGTGGTACATCAATCTCTATGCCCTAGGACCTCCTTTTATACACCAAGGAGTCCTAAACGGCTTACAATACTTTCCTAAGAATATCAAATCTTTTAAACAAATAAGTTATACATATCTTTTACACAAATAACTCATATAAATCACATAAGCAGTACTAACTAACTCAGCAGTACTAACTTCTTCACTAGCAGCATTAACTCCTTCAGCAGCATTAACTTTGTACTAACAGTAGTAACTTTTGTACTAGCAGTAGTAACTACTTAGCAGTTTTTCTTCTAAGTCTCTGAGCAGCACTAATATGCACTAGCAGTAGTAACTTTACACTAGCAGTACTAACTGTGTACTAGCAGTAGTAAACACTTAGCATTTTTCTCTGAAGTTCTTGAGCAGTACTAACACAACTGAGCAGCATTAACTCTGATATGAGCAGCAGTAATACTAGCAGCATTAAGAAGGCTTTTAATCCCAACAATCCTCCCCTAAACTTGATATTTATCTCCAAAATCATCAAGTTTCTCCATTAAAAGCTCCATAATCACCAGGAGGATGCTTCTAAACACTTCATTGATTCTTAAGCTGTTTTGTGAGAAGTTTAAGAAGCTGATATGTCATTTCACTGAAATAATCAACCTGAAGCTTCTTGTTCAACATATTTGTAATTGTAGGTGGTGTAAGAGGATATCTCTTTTCTACCAGCATGTAAATGTACACATGTTGCATCCTCAAGGAATGTACTCCACAGGAGTCATACAACTTCCATTCCAACACTTTGTAGTCTTGTTGATTCCTCCATACTGTATCTTCAACATGTGGTTCAAACATTGTCTTCAAATCTCCCCATAACAACAAATCCAAGTCTTCCACTGGTCTTGTTGACTCATATTTAGCTTTTACCAACTTGTACAAATCTTCCAAATCTTCCCTGCTAAAACTTTTAAGCATATGACTAAAGATTCTGTACATTTGAGACTTTTCATCAGCTCTCATTATTTGATAATAGCTTTTCTTTCCTTCTTTGTGAATCTTCCAGCCAACAATACTTGGAGACTTAATAGCTAAAGGTACAACATCAATTGCAACTTCTTCTTCATCTAGAATGACTTCCATTAAACTTTGAAGCTCTGCTGTGTCTTTATCCTCATCCACCTTCTACTTCTTAGTACTCTCTTGTTCCAACTCTTCTCCTGCTCTCTTTGAACTATCTTCCACCAAGTATGTTCTGAAGTCAACAAATGTATTCACCCTCTTGAAACCTCTGTCAAATATCTTCTGAATAGAATCAAAATATTTGTTCTTCAAGTCTTTGAGCTTCTTTCCTTCCATATTCTTCAGGTAAGTACACATGATTTTTCTTTGTTGAGCTTGTGTTGGTGGTTTGTTTCTTTGCTCTTTTGCTCTCTTAGCTACAATATGCTTTCTTCTTTTCTCTAAGAGTTGTTGAAATAATGTAGCCTTTTCTACATCAAACAACTCTTCTTGCTCCTCTGCTTGTAGTCTTTGAGCTAATTCATGATCAGCCTTAATCTTAGCCTGAATATCATCCCATTCTTCAGTCAAGGAAATATTGGCTTCATCCTTCTCCCTTGCAAGTCTCTCCTCTTCATCAAACTCAGCTTGTAATCTTTTAGCAGCTTCTTCATCAAGCATGATTTGAACTTTCTTCTTCATAGGCTTAACAGGTTCTTCTATCATAATTCCTTTACCCTTGTCCTATGATTATTGTGAAGAAATTGTTGTTGTAGGTGTACCCACCTCAGTAATAATAATTCCTTTCCTTGGAGTTGGAATTGTAGCAGTTGTTGTTGTAGTAGCACTAACCTTTGTTGGAGCACTGGCAGCATTAACTGGTACATTTGGCTCTTTTATAACATCCCCTTTTACCTTGGGTTTTACACTTTTCAAAGCTGCAAGTGCTTGAGCCAAAGTAACTTCATCAACAGTTAAATTCACATCTTTAGCAGCAACTTCTTGTTCTGCAAACACCTCATCACCAGTTAAAGCATCCACATCAAATATCTCATTATCAGCATCATCTTGAACATTAACCAGGGTAATGTCTTCATCTGCATCAATAGCATTAATCCTCCTCTCCTGTTTGGATGCATCCTCACCCAAATCTTCTTCATCTCTAGAGGATTCTACCCTAGCAGTCAAACCAACTTTGTATAATCTTTTCAGCTTATGAGATCTTGAACTTCTTTTCTTTTCAAGCTTCTTGACCCTCCTTTTCAAACTAGGAATCTCATTAGCTTGAGTGGTCTTTGTCTTCTCCAAATCAAGAACTCTTTGTTATAAATCGGTACATAGTTCCATCAATTCCTTTAGTTTAAGACTATCCTTATCACTTCGAAGTGTGTTACCTCTTGCGAGCAGTGAATCATTGGAATTTTAGATACATTCTCAAACCTAGTTTGAGAAATTATATCCCCCCATGGTTTCTTGGCACCTAGGACCACCACCTGAAGTAGTTCCTAGGGAACTAGATTCATTAGGTGTTGCCTTGGATCGAGTCTTAGTTATGTTAACACTGTCCTGCTCTGCTTCTAAGCTAGAAGCAGTAGTGGCAGCCCTCACCAATCTGTCACCCAACTCCTTATGGACAGCCTCATCTGCAACAATGTCTATAAGACCACTAGGCTGAGGTACCTGAGTGTCCTTTCTCTTAGGCTTCCTAGGTTTTTGAGTCTTTGAGGTGGAGGAGATGGTTGAATAAAAGTGGGTGTGTGTTGGGGATCAGTTGGCATTGCTGAACCTTCACCTATTTGGTTTTGAACCAGCATAGTTGGAAACAAATCTGTCACTTTTCCAAAAAAATCTTTTCCCATCCTTCTCATATTTCCAAAGATCTTCTTAGTGTGAGAGGGTGCAATATAAATTCTCTTGTGACTTGGCAACTCATCAAGTTGTTTATTCAAAAACACTTGTACAAACCTTAGATACATTAAAATTTTCCCAGACAAATTATCCAAGTTTCTAACCATACTTTCAAAAATGTATTTTGAAAAGTTAAATTTCTAATTTGTAGCTAAGCAAATAATTACAGATGCCATAGTGCTACTAAACTCATTCCATGTAGTAGTCTTTGAACTTGGGCATTGTAAAATAGTATGAATCAGAAATTTCCATTGTGGGGAAAAGAATACCTTATAGAAAGTAAGCTTTTGTGAAATCTTCTCATACCCCATCCTTGTAAGTTCTTCAAAAATGGCAGAGTTTGGTAAACAATCAATACCTTCAGCATCTTCTAGTTGAAGATCTCTTCTAACAGTTGATTCTGTGATAATTATCTTCTTACCATCAACTAGGGCATGTAACTAAACTTCCTCATTAATAGTTTTGGCCTTGATAGTAGACCAGAACTGTTCGATACACAAAGTATATATAGTGAGATTAATGGTTAAAGCATACTTTATGGGGTGTGCATTTAGAAAATCCACTTGATGTGTCGTTGTGTGGTGTATATTTTATTGATTCAAGTTTTAAAATTATATTTTGCCGATTAAATTAAAGCCAACACTTTAACGGGCAGTGTACCCGATCGGTAGTAGTTTCGTGGTAAGTAGGGTGTCGAACACTTAAAGCGAGGTTAAATCTATCAATTTAATTAATATCTTGGTTATCTAATATATGTTAATTCTATTCTATTATAAACCTATGTTAAACCTATGTCAGTCTAAATCCTAATTCTAACAGGAAAGGGGGTTTTAGCCTGAGAGACTAGCACGGTTAGGTTGGTGACTATAATCAATTCCAGGCACTTTTAACCACGCAAGCTAATTAACAAAAGATAAAAGAGCGGTCGAACCTTATATAAGAAAACTGTATTAACCATTATTAATCTGATTAGAAAGTTGGGTTGTTTATTAAGTACAATGATTTCTTCTGTCGAGGTGGCATATCATTCTTAAGACTTAGGTGTTACATCATCTTAAGATCTAGACACATTAATTCTATTATAATTAAAGCATCCGCATAAAGCATCCTTATTTGTTGATTATAATCTATCTTAGAGATTAAAGCAATGGTGATCTTGTTAAACCCTAGCTCATAGTAACTTTACCCACTTACCGCTTAATGGCAATTTATACACTAGTAGTCCACTTGTCCAACTATCCAATAGAATCAGAACGTTACTTGTTGAATTATCTAGGTCACCTGCTAGTCAACACGATCAATAAACCATTGGCAATATCCAATTAACTAGTTAAGCCCAAAAGCGTATCCTAGACACAGACTTAGAAGGACAATATTTGTGTAACTATAATTCTAGATGTATAAATTACTATATGGAGCGCTATCCCAGACTCTAGATCTACTTGGTCCGCTTTACTAGATCCAGTTGAATGATAGGTCGTATACAAAAGCGTGTAAACAAGTATTAATTGATAAACATAAACAAGCATATAATGATTAATCAAGAAATCAAGATAAACAAATACCAAATATTCAGATCTTCATAGTAATGGCTAATACCTGAAGGTATTAGCCTTCAAACGTCATAATAAATACAAGAGAAATTATTTAGCCAAGGTAAACTAACCGAGTTAACGAATGATACCAAAAACTGAACGATTACTAAAGTTTATGGAATTACACGATGTCTTCTATGGAATTGATAACGTTGCTCAACCTCTTCTGCTCTTTTACTCCTCTGAAATTTAACTTTTATGGTTTAGGTATCGAGATATGATTTAGCGCACTGAAAACTCATTTTTGAGTTTTCTATTTATAAGGTCTGGAATTCGGTTGGATACGGCCTATCCAAGGGATTGGATACGGCGTATTGGGGATTTATTGAAGTAGGGACCACGCTTGATATCTTCCATAATATTATATTGATTCCATAGTTTGAATACGGCGTATTGAGTCTCCCTGGATACGGCGTATTGAGCTTATTCCTCTGTGGTCTTTGGTGAGTGCAGGCACGGATATGCCATATCTTCCTTGATGGATACGGCGTATTGGTCTTTAGAATAGTAATCTTCAAAATATCTTCATTTAAGCTCCAGAATGCGCGCCTTTTGCTATCTTTCACCAATTACTCCATAATTACTGCAATTCTCAAATATAAACGATTAAGTAACAATTCTTTGCAATAACTATACAAAATGGGTTAATAACATGGGATAAATGATGCTATAAAATAGACGTTATTTGATGTCATCAAATATCCCTCCACTTGAATCCTACTTGTCCTCAAGTAGCCTTTAGAAGTTTGTAAAAATATATCCCTAAGGATATTTTCCATTAAAGCACTTATTTGATCTATTACAAGTACATAACCAAACACCTCACAAAATAGGAAGATGAAAACACTCAAATCACTTAACTAATCTATGTGATAACATGTAACTAATTCGCTCGATTGCTCGGTCGTGACGAGTATTCTATTATAAGCTTGGCAAGGATACACATCTCTACCACTAAAGCTAAGGAGTAACAAGTTTATAAAGGTAAATATGGGTTTTTTATATGGAAAGGCGTATGGTTGATCAATCTACAATCTTTCACCAGAAGTACCATTCCAACAAGGCAACTAAAGCACACATACATGGCCATAACGACAGAATAGACATGTGTCTTCGATTACATCCTCATTCGAATTTAACCAACGGTTAGGATGAAGAATGATATAGAATAGGAACCTTCTAACTTTCACCAAAAGTAGTAAACCAACGAGGCAACTAAGACATGCATACATGGCCGTAACGACGGAATATACATGCACGCTCGAACAAGTCCTCATTTACGTAAAACTAGCGGCTAATCATTAGGTGAGAGGGAAGTAAATTGTTGTTAAATAAAAATCAAGAAACAAATAGATTAAGACTAATATACAAGTTGCTAGACACTTTTTCCTCGACCGTTACCATGATAAAGACACAACTATTTACAACGTCTTGATCATAGATAAAAAACAACAACTTAAGTTGGCATTCCCGTAACGATCAACTTCCCAATCATCCCAAAACTTTACATACTCTACAAGGTAAGTGGTGATATCTACCACTTTGTACAATACTTTACATCGTTGATTTTTTTAGACGTATCAACGAATAATCTATCCTTCGTGTAATTCCTTTGGTAATGCTCTTTGCGAAACGATTATCTTCAAACTTCTCTTTATCTTTCTTTTTGTATTTTTTCTCATTTTTTGATTTTTTTACCAACTATTCTTCAAATCTCGGTGTAGTTTCACCATCTTCACGATCATAATAATTCTGGATAATTTCTTCGATAGTTCTTTCGTTTTTTGGTTTCATCAAATTGTGACGGTAGTAAAATCACTTGAGTTTTGACTACTAATATACAGTCCCATTTGTAATGTATAAATTTTCAACCTCACCAAAGATAGAAAATGAGACAAGACTCGGGAAATACAAACTTTACACTTTAAGCAACTAGCAACTGTAAATTAAACTTAATCTAACAGGGTAGGTTAAGGTGTAAGGGTGTAACGAAACAAATAGTTGGTGTAATTCCTAAAGGATTGGCTCTACGGGTTGTTCTAATGGATCATCACTCTAAAGATGAGAGTGGAAAAGGGTTTAAACGGGAGGTTAACTAACCGGTGTAGTTAGTTAATAAGCAACATGTAAAGGCGATTTGGGTGTAATCCTAAAATTTACCAATTTAAACAAGTTACTCCATCTAAATCTATAGTACTCATCACTGTGGTCTCGAGTGATATACCAAGCCAAGTTCTAAAGTCTACAACATCACCGGCACACTCATATTTTGTGGAATTTGGGTAAACATTTGGAAACGGAAAGGTTAAATCCTCACAATATCTAACAAGGGTTATTGTGTGCGGGTTATGTATCAAGTAATTTCACAAAAGTATGCTTGAATTTTTTTTAAATTTGAGCATAATTTAAGCATTTTAATGTGAAAATTAGGACAAGTAAACATTCTAATTCCATCCCCCCACTTGAATTATACAACGTCCTCGTTGTATATATAAAACATTAAATACGGGAATTTAAAAAGAATTAGAATGAGAAACTCCCTTGATATTTGCTCAGTAGATTCTTCAAGTTGCGTTTATGAGCGAGATTGTGTGTTGAAAAAGCATATGAATTCCAACATGACTTCAACCACATATAAGATTCCAGATAATATATAGTCCACCAACTTTGTCGATATTTCTTTCATGAGGTCCTATAGAAAATATAGAAAAAAACAGGTGCATTCCTATCTTGGTATCTACGGTTAATTTAAACTAAACTAAACAAACTAATTACGGGTCAGTCTGGTGGATACGCCGTATCAAGTTAATGAATAAGCCGTATTCTAGAACTGACAATAATGTTTTTAAGTGCAATAAAATAAAGACTGGTAACGTCCAAACATTCAATACGCCGTATTCCGGGTTGTCTCCCAGGAAGCACTTTTGTTTACAGCGAAGTCTTTAAGTTAGACTTTTCTTCAGCTTCTCTTTATTCCATCTCATGCACGCTAATGTGCCCGCGTGTGATCCATTCTTCCGTCTTCGCATTTCGAATGCATTCGGGTCCTAGATTTAAAACTCCTTTGTAGAACCCCTTAAGCTTTTGGTATGCATGCGAGATTCCATTCTTCACATCTTTCTCACTTACCTTTAGTAATGGTGGGATCTTGTTACATTGCTCATTAGTGTGGTTTTTAAACCTCAGATGTGATCACACCATTTGGTAAGTTACTTCATCATCACCATTGTAAAGGGTGATTATCCCTTCGAAACGTTTTGCTTTAATTCCAACTTCTCTTAAGAATGGTTCGCCAATAATAATATCGCCCATTCCTTCATCACGATAAGCATCTATATCCTCCAAAATTGCAAAATCAGTCATAACAGAAAAAGTTCCAACAAAGACAAGCACATTCATTAAGGCTCCTACAACATTATCCCCTTCGTACACCATCTTATCTTTCATTATTGAATTATGAAACTCTTTGGACATCACATTGACGTACAATAACGGGTAGAAGTTGACGTGTGTAAATTTAAATCCTATCATGCATGAGAACTTTAAGTTGTGGGTGTAATCTATATGGATTTTCTTATCATTGTCCTAATAACTAGGGTAATCATCAATTCTAGTATCAAGATCTTCATCCCTAGTTCTAAATTCCTCAATTACCTCATGTTCCTTAATGGTGGGCATCAAATTATCTCCTTGATTTCTCCTAAGCTCAAATGGTTCATTTAGATCATTTAATTCAATGTAATCTTCCAAGAAAGGGTCTAATGATCTATTTAACACCAAAGTCTCTCCCATAAGCCTAGCTTCTAAGTCAAGTTCCATTCTTTCTCTCAAACTTAGCATGCAGACCCTCTTAATTAAACTACTAGCAAGTTTAACACTTTTGAAAATAATCCTTTCTTCCCCGTCTCTCAAAGTAATCTTTCTTTTGTAAACATCAATCTTAGCACATGCGGTAGACAAAAATGGTCTTCCGAGGATCAAGGGAACTTTGATGTCCTCGGGCATATCAAGAATTATAAAGTCTACTGGGAAAGTAAATTTACCAATTCCTACTAGTACGTTTTCAGCTATTCCTTTTAGATATTTCACCGTCCTATCCGCCAATTCCACTATCAACCTGGTGTGAGCTAATTCGACTAATTATAAGTTAAGGTAGGTCGAGAGAGGCATAACACTAACGCTAGCTCCTAAGTCAACAAGGGCATTATCAAAGCAAGTTTTATTAATAAATCAAGGTAAAGTGAAACTCTCCGGGTCTTTTTCCTTTCGGGGTATGGTGTCATTGATATGTGAAGCTCCATAAGCTTCCGTGAATTTTAGTCTATAGTTCCCCTTTTCTTCTTCACAGTAATGATTATCCAAATGACTTGGAAAAGGAACAGCCTTTTGTCTTGACTTGTACAACAATGTACTATTCTGTCTCGTTAATACAGCATATTGGGATGATCTAATACGGCGTATCGAGTATGAATTAGCTTCAGTATTGGTAGAAACCGACTTGACTTGATCTCTCGGGTTTGTTTCAGTTGAGCTTGGTAGGATCCCAAATCCTCTTTCCTGTAGTACCTTGCTCATTTGCCCGATTTGTATTTCTAAGGTTTTGATTGATGCTCCTTGGTTCCTTATGGCAACATCTGTCATAGCTTGGATTTCTTTAATCAAATTAGAATTTTCTTTGTGTCTCTTTGCTGATTCACTCATGAATTTGCTCAGGGTATCTTCCATATATTGCTTTCGTTCTTGGTACGAAGGATTTGCGTTGTTCCTTTGATAGTACCCTGGAGCTGTTGCTCTATATCCCCCTCCTTGAAAAGGTCCACCAAATTGCGTGTAGTAAGCTTCTTCTAGGGTTTTCCCTTCTTCTTTTAGTGGGCAATCATTGGTGTAATGGGGTCCTTTACATTGTTCACATCCTACCTGTGTTGCATAAACTTTTTCATTTAGCTTCTTGATGTCCCTTCCTAGATTGTTCAGTTGTTCTTGTATAGCAGCCAGTCCATCAGAAGTCTCAGTACTTCTTCCTCTAGATGTTCCATTATGCCATTTTTGAGAGTATTCCGCCATTTCTTGGATGGCCTTTTTAGCATCAGCAGCAGTCATGGTTGGAATGGCACCTCTTGTGTCAAGAATTTGTTGTGTCGGAATATCCAACCCATTGTAGAACAAAATTACCTCCTGCATCTCAGTCAAATAGTGTTGAGGACACTTCATCAAGAGTTCTTTAAAGCGCTCCCATGCTTGAAAAAGGGTTTCATCTGGCTCTAGCTGAAAGTTGTTGATTTCCTCCATTTTCTTTGCAGTTTGACCAGGTGGGCAATATTTGTTCAAAAACTTAGTCTTAAGATCTTCCCAAGTTTTGATTGAACCAGTTGGTTCATTTCTTAGCCAACGACTTGCGGCTCCAGTTAAGGATATAGGAAAGACTCGGAGCATTAGTTGATCCACAGTGATGTTAAGAACATGGAATAAGTCAACGATTTCAAGAACTTTCTCAATGTTTTCATTTGCATCCTCATTATCCGAACCGCTAAATGTGTTTTCTTGAAGCTCCTTAAGAAATTGTCCTTTCAGTTCAAATTGATCTTTGTTATCAATTTCAGGCCTAGCGACTCCCGATCCATAGTCAGTTTGGGTCTTGCTCATGTATTGCTCCATTGTTTCCGCCATTGCTTCCTCTTCTTCTTCCTCCGAGTATTCTTGGTCAGAAAGTAAATTGAAATCAGGCGATCTCAATTCGTCAAGGCTTAGAGTCTTAAAGTGTCTCTTTGATGATCGAAATTCTCGTTCAGGTTCTTTGTAAGGTGTAAATAGTTCGTTCATAGAAATCCTTGTCATGCACTACCCGAAACAAGGGATAAACAATCAATAGGATTTGTTCCGAAGAAAGGTAAAAAAAATTGGCACGAAAATCAATCACAGAAAACTTAGGATTTGCTTCTGTTCCAGATGATCGATACACCGTATCCAATGAAAATAGATACGCCGTATTAGTCTGTTGGGATGAATACGTTGTATTGGACAGAAAGCTGGATACACCGTATCCGATGGAAGTGGATACGTTGTATTCAACTGTCGATCAGAACAGTGTATGTAAGAATAACAATTAAATACGCAAACAAATAAACACACAAATATACAAGCAAACAATTAAAGATAAATATACAAATATTACAGAATATACAAGGATATACACTAATCTAAATTACACTAATCCTATGGGTTTGATCTAATTTAATGTTAAAAATCAAAATATCAAATAAAAATCATGATTAATTTTCACTCCCCGACAACGGAGCCAAAAACTTAATGTGTCATTATGTGGTGTATATTTTATTGATTCAAGTTTTAAATTTATATTTTGTCAACTAAACCAAAAATAACACTTTAACGGACAATGTACCTAATCGGTAGTAGATTCGTGGTGAGTAGGGTGTCGAACACTTGAAGCAAGGTTAAATCTATCAATTTAATTAATATCTTGGTTATCTAATCTATGTTAATTCTATTCTATTCTAAACCTATGTTAAACCTATGTCAGTCTAAATCCTAATTCTAACGGGAAAAAGGAGGTTTTCAGCCTGAGAGACTGGCACGGTTTGGTTGGTGACTACAATCAATTTAAGGCACTTTTACCCACGCAAGCTAATTAACAAAAGATAAAAGAGCGGTCGAACCTTATATAAGAAAACTGTATTAACCATTATTAATCCAATTAGAAAGTTGGTTTGTTTATTAAGTGCAATGATTTCTTCTCTCGAGGTGGCATATCATTCTTAAGACTTAGGCGTTACATCATCCTAAGACCTAGACACATTAATTCTGTCACAATTAAAGCATCCGCATAAAGCATCCTTATTTGCTGATTATAATCTATCTTAGGGATTAAAGCAATGGTGATCTTGTTAAACCCTAGCTCATAGAGACTTTACCCACTTACCGCTTAATGGCAATTTATACACTAGTAGTCCACTTGTCCAACTATCCAATAGAATCAGAACGTTACTTGTTGAATTATCTAGGTCACCTGCTAGTCAACATGATCAATAAACCATTGGCAATATCCAATTAACTAGTTAAGCCCGAAGCGTATCCTAGACACAGACTTAGAAGGACAATATTTATGTAACTATAATTCTAGATGTATAAATTACTATATGGAGAGCTATCCCAGACTCTAGATCTACTTGGTCCGCTTCACTAGATCCAGTTGAATGATAGGTCGCATACAAAAGCACGTAAACAAGTATGAACTGATAAACATAAACAAGCATACAACGATTAATCAAGAAATCAAGATAAACAAATACCAAACATTTAGATCTTCATAATAATGGCTAATAACCAAAGGTATTAGCCTTCAAACGTCATAATAAATATAAGAGCAATTATTTAGCCAAGGTAAACTAACCAAGTTAACTAATGATACCAAAAACTGAACGATTACTAAAGTATATGGAATTACACGATGTCTTCTATGGAATTGATAACGTTGCTTGACCTCTTCTGCCCTTTTTCTCCTCTGTAAATTTACTTTTACGGTTTAGGTACCGAGAGTATGATTTAGCACACTGAAAACTCATTTTTGAGTTTTCTCTTTATAAGGTATAGAAGTCGGTTGGATACGGCATATCCAAGTGTTGGATACATACGGCGTATTGGAGATTTCTTGGAGTAGGGACCACGCTTGATATCTTCCAGAATATTATATTGATTCCATATTTTGAATACGGCGTATTGAGTCTCTCTAGATACGGCGTATTGAGCTTATTCCTCTGTGGTCTTTGGTTAGTGCAGGCACGGATAGGCCGTATCTTCCTTGATGAATACGACGTATTGGTCTTCAGAATAATAATCTTCAAAATATCTTTATTTAAGCTCTAGAATGCGCGCCTTTTGCTATCTTTCACCAATTACTCCATAATTACTGCAATTCTTAAATATAAATGATTAAGTAACAATTCTTTGCAATAACTATACAAAATGGGTTAATAACATAGGATAAATGATGCTATAAAATAGACGTTATTTGATGTCATCAAATATCCCCCCACTTGAATCCTACTTGTCCTCAAGTAGCCTTTAGAAGTTTATAAAAATGTATCCCTAAGGATATTTTCCGTTAAAGCATTTATTTGATCTATTACAAGTACACAACCAAACACCTCACGAAATAGGAAGATGAAAACACTCAAATCACTCAACTAATCTATGTGGTAACATGTAACTAATTCGCTCAATTGCTCGGTCGTGACGAGTATTCTATCATAAGCTTGGCAAGGATACACATCTCCACCACTAAAGCCAAGGAGTAACAAGTTTATAAAGGTAAATATGGGTTTTTGTATGGAAAGGCTTACGGTTGATCATTCTACAATCTTTCACCAGAAGTACCACTCCAACAAGGCAGCTGAAGCACACATACATGGCCGTAACGACGGAATAGACATGTGTGTTCGATCACATCCTCATTCGAATTTAACCAACGGTTAGGATGAAGAATGATATAGGGTAGGAACCTTCTAACTTTCACCAAAAGTCGTAAACCAACGAGGCAGCTAAGACATGCATACATGGCCGTAACGACGGAATAGACATGCACGCTCGAACAAGTCCTTATTCGCGTAAAACTAGCGGCTAATCATTAGGTGAGAGGGAAGTAAATTGTTGTTAAATAAAAATCAAAAAACAAATAGATTAAGACTTAAGATACAAGTTGCTAGATACTTTTTCCCGACCGTTACCATGATTAAGACACAACTATTTACAACGTCTTGATCATAGATTAAAAACAACAACCTAAGTTGGCATTCCCGTAATGATCAACTTCCCAATCATCCCAAAACTTTACATACTCTACAAGGTAAGTGGCGATATCTTCCACTTTGTACAATACATTACATCATTGATTTTTTTGTTGTGTATTAACGAATAATCGATCCTTCGTGTAATTCCTTCGGTAATGCTCTTTGCGAAACGATTATCTTTAAACTTTATTTCTCTCTTTTTGTATTTTTTCTCATTTTTTCTCATTTTTTTGCTAACTATTCTTCAAATCTCGGTGTATTCATAATAAATCCGGATAATTTCTTCGATAGTTCCTTCGTTCTTCGAATTCACCAATAATTGTGACGGTAGTAAAATCACATGAGTTTTGACTACTAATATACATTCCCATTTGAAATGTGCAAATTTCCAACCGCACTAAAGACAGAAAATGACACAAGACTCGGGAAATACAAACTTTACACTTTAAGCAACTAGCAACTGTAAATTAAACTTGATCTAACAGGGTAGGTTAAGGTGTAAGGGTGTAACGAAAGAAATAGTTTATAACACCTCGTATTTTAGGTCATTGTATGACATTATGTAATTCATAACTTATTTTTAGGGTTTTACGCGTTTGCTCATAAACTGTAAAAGTTAAGTTAAATCGCGTAAACTAAAAATGATCATACAATGTAATCGGGCATTAAACGATTAAATGTTGTCATCAATCAAGTGTTATATGATTATTAAGAGGATAATTATCAACATTTCACATTTTATTTTTGTTGGTTACGTAAAATGTTTACGTTTCGCGATAAAGTGCGTTTAAGCCTTCCCGGAAGCACGTTAATTTATCTACGCTTCATCGAATACCTACAATTTGAACTCAATACTTAAAGTATAATTAAAACTCAATATATTTATCACATTAGACATTTTCATATTAAAGGAATTGAAATTATAACTTACATTATACAAGTTATACCTTTTATTAAATCTTTACTACATTAAACCTTATATAATACATTTATACTTAATATAAATGATCAAAGGCATATATAATTCATACATATGCATATGCCACGCCTCATATGACTAGGAGGATAGGATGTGATCAAGGAAACATCACCAAGAACCTTCATGCATGAACCTTGTGCCACTTGATGTTATGACTAGGCAAAACCAAGCCCTAGTTTCTCAAAACCTTGTGCTATACCATTTGCCACCTTTCAAGGCTCAAGTAGACAATGGAATATGCTTAGGATCTTAGCCACTATAAATAGGAGTGCAAGGGTTTAGAGAAAACCACATCTACACTTCATTCTTTACTTGAAAAATCAAACAAAACCCTCATTTGTGCCCTAAAGAGCCCACGGCTCAAAACCACTCCCAAGAAGCAATCCATTGCTTGATTTTTCTTGATCATATAAGTGTTCTTATATCATTCCTAAGGTGTTCTAAGAAGATTTGAAGATTTGGTTAAGTTTGGAAAAGATTTTGCAAGAAAAGTGTTTTTGAAGTTAAGCTTGGAACTTTTGGATCTTGATTTTGGGAAAAACTTGTTAAGTGTTGTTATAATCTTCAAACAAGGTTTCATTATCATCCTTATACTCTTATTACAATTATATATGCATGCCATGATCATATCTATACTTGTTATGCTTGTTTTATTGAAAATATTATGTAAACATATTCAAAACTCATAAAACCCTAATTGTTCCCATATTGAGTATAAAATATTATTGATAAAACAAGTGGTTAAAATAACTTATATATTTGAAAAGTAGAGTCTTATTAGATAATCATAGACTCCGGAATCAAGTTATTTTGTTGAGAAACGAATCTGATACGTACAGTTCAAGTTATAACTACTTATTTCTCAAAACTAGTTTCTTTTAATCTACTTTTATAATTATATATTCAATACATTTTTCCTTATGATTTAAAATATCAATTTTTTTAACTACAAGTGCTATATTAGTAGGGAATTTTATAAAGGATATTGAGGCCTCTTCGGAGTAACGTATTGACGAGTTCTGGATTTACGATTTAAAGTGTCCTAGACTCCTCAAACTTACTGTCATGACCTTTATCCTTAATGATAGCCCAAACGATAGTACAATGTTAATTATAAAAGATCAAAACCTTTATTATATCCTAAATACATCAATGATTTTATCAAAATTCACTACAAGTATATATGTGGCATTGTATTGTGTACTATTCGTCTGTATGCTTAGCAGTCTTCTTAATCGACCTATACTTTATTAGGTTGCATTCAGTCTTTATCGTGACGCTTTATCAGTAGTGATATACTCTGTTCAAATTCATTTGAGGTGAGTTCATAGCCCCACGTTTTACTTTAATCATACTTTATAAGTTTTGGGGTGAGAAACATATGCACGTTTTACAAATTGGACGCAAGTGTACATTTTATCATGATTACGTTTTGCCTAAGTAGCGATAACCCACTGTGCCCATGAATCATGAACTGTTAAATTACATATATGTAGTCGTGGATTACATTATGTGAGCGCGAATGATTATAAATAGATCTATTTGGGATGACTTCCCCGTTCGGGTGACTAGCTATCATTAGAAACGAACGTATTTCATGTCGGATACTGGATGTTAAGGGTTGAACATCATCACGGGCAATGTAGGCAATATATATCTATATATTGTATTCAATTATGTCGAGTTTCGGTGTCATGAGCTTAGGAAAACGTAAATACATTTGTGATGTCTGCATCTGTTGCATTATCACAGGGAAAGTCTTGCGGTCCTGCATGATCATTTATTAAACCTATGAAATTCACCAACTTTATGTTGACGTTTTAAATGCAATGTTTTTCAGGAGGTCATTAAGCACGAGGTGCGAAGGATACATTGGGGGTTATATTTTGAAGTCATGCATTAAAGATTTAGTCGCATTACATTTTGTTTATCTGTTATGGGCTGTAAATCTTTGTAACAATATCAAGTAAAGCTTCGGGCTTTTGTAACAAATACTTAAATAAATCCAATGTATCAGTTTAAACGACTTTTTGTGTCGTTCTTATATTATCTTGTGTTATTGATCTGATAAGTAACACGCCCCGGATCCTTATTCCGCTGCGACCCATTTTGGGGGTGTTACAGATTGGTATCAAGAGCCAAGGTTATAGAGAACCAGGTCAAATGTTTTGCTGGACTATAACCGTTTTCAAACATTGCATTCATAAAAAGGGGTTTTCTCGGGACATACATAAATTATTTGTTTGCATTAGTTAGAAATACTAAGTGCTTACATGATTAATATACGTGTTTACATTATAGTATGTAAATTACTACTAAGTCTTATATTAGCATACTTATATAAGTTACTTATGATTTCAGATATTATCATGTCCGATTCCGAACATTCTACTATTACATACTTAACGGAGCTGGAATATTCAGACATGGGGTCACCAGGAGTTGACGGACCACCATCGCCGGATTACATACCTGGCCCAGAGGCACCACCATCACCGGATTACGTGCCTGGCCCGGAGGCACCACCTTCACCTATTTACATACCATATGTACCGGAGCCAGAGTACCCGGAGTTTATGCCACCTGAGGATCATGTCTTTCCAGCTGAGGAGCAGCCGTTACCTGCTGTTGTTTCACCTACTGCGGACTCACCGGGATATATTCCCGAGTCTGATCCAGAGGAAGATCCAGAGGATGAGGAGGATCCTGAGGAGGACCCTGCCTACTATCCTGCTGACATAGGAGATGATGATGAGGAGGATGAGGAGGAGGAGCACCTAGCTTATTTTGTATGGGTTTGTTATAGAGAGGTGTTTGAGCCGTGGCTTCAAAGAGAGAAAGAGAGATAGGAAATTTTCTTTTTACTAAGTGTTTTATGCAATGTGTGTTTATTTATCAAATGTATACATGTATATAAGATGTAGGTCTAGTCAAAGGAACATGGTAAGGTCTTAGGGATGGGTCTTGGTCTTGGTCTTGGTCTTTTGGTCAAAGAGACAAGGCATGGGCTAGGTTTAAATGCAAGAGATGTACATTGACCAAGTTGTGGATTTTTTTCTTATTTCTTGGATACATATCTCTAAATTCGGCCAAACAAAGATATATATGATATATTTTTGTGATTTTGAGTATTGGGTATAAATGTGGGTATTTGTTGAAGCGTAGAAAAGTTTTGGTGGTTCCGGGAGTGCCTAAACGCAATTTATCGCGAAACGTATACACTTTACGTATCCGATAAAAATAAAATGAACAAAGTTAATAATTGTTCTCAAAATAATTACTTAACTCTTGCTTGATGTAAACATTTAATTGTTTGATGCCCGTTACATTAACGCTAATTTTTAGCTTACGCGATTTTACTTAATTCATGAAATTAAAAGCAAACGCATACAATACTAAAAATAAATATTAGGTTTATCGACGTCGTCAATGACTTGAAAACACCGGGTGTTATAAAAATACACATGTCGCCCTTCCGGTCTCGTTCAATAATGCCCCTCCGGTTGCGAAAAATAATCCAAAACAATTAGATCTCCTAATCACCTTACGACATTGTTACACATGCCCACATAATCACATAAGTACCTATTGTACGCTCGCCATCTTTTACATGATGACTCGATGAATTGGCCTCATACAAAGGCATTTATCACGCCTGCTCTCAACCAAGCATTGGCGATTATTATCACATATCGTATTCACTTCCCTTTGAAGCTTTTGGCATAATTATTCATTCTAACACTTAGGTTTATACCCCTCCGGTCACATTTTCCTCATCGTACCAAGCTTGCCACAAAGACCACCCCCCCCCCCCCCCCCCCCCCCCCCCCCCCCCACCCCCCCCCCACCCCCCCCCCCCCCTCAAGCCCACCTCAGACGATAATTCCTAACATATACATGGCTAAATTCTAATTGGTCTCCACGCCCTCTCAAGGGTACTTCAAGCCACAAGCGTCAACAAGACTTTTGGCGATGTCCACCCACCATATTACATCCTAAATTCTCACTTGGGCGATTACACTCATTTACTTACAACCTAAGCCGCATCACTGGCCACGAAAAGTGACATGAACACTCACTGCCATTTAAAGCACATAACACATATAACACATATAACACATATTCCAACATAAATCCGCGGTTACAATCCCTCTACAATCACATAAAGTCAAATGATAGATCAAAATCAATTAAAAAACAACGATAATCATGGACTTATTGCTCGTGTCGACAAAAAAAAAAATTTCAACGTTTCTCCATGGCGACTAACATCGTTGGTTTGGTCCCTTCTCATCGCGTAGCATCATTGATGAATCAAATCATCAAGTCGAAATACTCACAATCCTAATTCAATACCGCTCGACTTAAGACGTTGGCTATTTCGGTTATTCCTCTAGTAATTAGAAAATGGACGTTGCCCATTAGCTAAATTCTATAAATCAAGTTCCTCACTCTTTACGCCCTGTGTCATCACGTCCTGAGAAGGAGCTACTACACTTAACCGAGTAAAAGTATCGCTATAGTGGTCTCATTAAAATCCTAGACGTCCTCAGTAAAACTTACGACACTACTACCACTACACTCTATTTGTCTGGGAAAGAAGACTTCTTCACACCATCAGTTGATATATGTAAAGCATCATACATTCCAAAGTGGAAAGTCTTCTCCATTTCTCACTTTCAACATTGGGACTAACCATATCAGCTTCCACTCACCTTAGGAATCTTTACATCTCTAAGAAGATTCCTTCTCAGTGTCGGTATCAGGTTCACACCCTTGATAGCTCAAATCTATCATTGCTTACTAGCACACCGACTATACTTGGTCTTGACGCGTCTTCATAACAATCACTACTCCTAAATACTACGAACTAAACATCACTCCTTTTTAGACACACTCGTTCCGAACAATACCGTGGGTATTTCCGCTTCGAAACGACTCAGTCATAATGACTTGCATGAGACTCTCTCCATGCAGTCGATAAGGATAGGGTTTTAAGGGTGATGATTTATCCGACATAGCTGGTTTCTTCCCTAAATAATGCATATTGATCATGTTATGCCATAATGAGGACCAAACCGACCGCGTGTCTTTCCTCATCAATAACGTTCTTTTCCATGCGCTACAGCTAAATTAATTCCAAGAAAATTTTCAAAGAGTAAAAATCAAATTATTTCAAAAGAAAGAAAAGAAGATAGCACCACCTTCCATTCTTATTATTTAAAAAGGAAAATGTTTTTTTTTGAAAAGAAAATTTTATTTGACACCATAGGGTTAGTTTATGAAATTTAAAAACACATTTTCCATGGTTTACACAAACAATTTATACAACATAGTCAATATGATTCGCGCAACAACATTCGTTCAACACACAAATTCGTTATTGCAATTCACAGTTATAAAACCATCAAGTCATAAAACATCATTGAATACAGTTTGGTCAACGGTCACAACAAGTTTCAAAAATAATACCCACTCATGGACTATGCAAGCAAGTAACATACTCATGCGAAAGATCCGCTAATTGAAGTCACCAAACACTAGGGGTTAAATCAATCTCTCAATGAGTCGGGTGCCTCGGGGGTAACCACGACCTCCAGGCTTTACTCATAGTACAACCTATACAATGACACCTCTTCCTAACTCATAGCCGAGAACAATTACAACAATTGTAATAACAATGCCGACAATAACATACATACATACCAATCTTCCCAAAAAGGGATACATCATTGGCTTTCAAAGCCTATACAGCCGAACGTAACAGTTCTAAGTTTCCAATACATAAACTACATATAAATGAACTCTCCTAGAGTTCTAAATCATAAGTAATAGCTAAAAGAATACGCAATCACCATGCCGGTGATAAGACAAAACTTTGAGGCAATATTGACCTCCGACCAATAAGCCTTTAGCTTCTTGAAACCTTCCTAATTACTAATCTGCGAATGATAAAGGTATGAGGGTTTCGCATATGGAAAGCATTCCGAGTTTAATTTCCAGAAACATAGGGGCCACTGCCCAGAAAGTTTCAGAACCAAGGTGAAATTACCATTTTGCCCCTATTCTATCAAGGTTGCTAACTTTATAGAATTTTATCGCTCCACTAAGTTGAGTGTACCTCCTAAACCGTGCATTCGCAAAAGTTGAAACGACCGCTCAAATCTAAGTTTGTTCAATAGCTAGAACTTACAGTTTTACATATTTAGGTGTTGCTATATTAGTTTTTGAACTTATTACTCATTCAAATTCTGGTTTCAATTTTTGACTAGTTTTGCCATTTCTACGATATCTCATTCGTCGGGCGTCAATATGACTCCATACGAATTTCTATATGTACCTAAGAGGTTTCTATACCTCCTAGTCTAATTTCCCAGGTCTTCATAGACCAAAATATTTTGAAACATACCCAATAAGCTGCTATCCCAAAGCAGTCCCCAAAGAAATTTTGACAAATTTTTGTAGTTTACGAAAATGAGTGTAATTTGAATTTTATTGATGCTTTTGATGTGAAACCAATTTGAGGTGATAGCCCTAAGAGTCTTCTACAGGTACATAAATTTTCTTTTGAAAAGTTATTACAAAAATATGGAGTTATACTCCTTTTCCCAACGGTATACCTGATTTGACTAGTTTTACAAAAATGATGATATCTCACTCATCCGGAGGAGATAAAATTCTATCCAACTCACCACATGTACCTTCAACATCTCAATTGGCTTCCCTAAGTGCCGTAAGACCAAAAACAAGTCACAATCAACTCCACAACCTGATGGTTACAAACTACCATAAAATCCATTCTAAAATCCAACCAAACACCATTTTAATTCATCCAACGCCAATACAAAACCATACCTGATGACTTAACACTCCTTCAAACAAAAAAACTCATAGATTTCCAGAATCAAACATTTTGTGACTTACTAAGTAGAGGTCAATACGAGAAAGTCAAAGCACAACACCAACTTTATTCGAAAGCTCCAAAAATAGTCGTTTTCGAACGACACGTTACGCGAGAATAAGTTAATAGTCGTTTTCTGTCACACCCCGCCTAGGCGGAAACACGAGGTGTAACATCATGGATATCATCACAACACAATGGTGTCTACTATAGAGAAATCTAAATGAAGGAAATAATCAAATGGACACAACGTGTCATGACAATACCTAACACAAGATAAATGAGTCTTACATTACTAAAGTAATGTCGTACACGAACAAAATAATCTAAATACTAACAATCTCCAACAAATAAGTATCAAGCAAAACAAATGTCATAAATGAAAAGACTAGAAAATACAACTCCACAAGCAATGCCTAGGGTCTCTCTAGACACTCTTCCTAACATCCTTTTTATCATCACGATACTCACCTGAAAATGAGGCTTAAAAACGTCAACATAAAGTTGGTGAGAGTCATAGGTTTAAGACATGAAATTTAAAGCTTATAGACAATTACTGTGATTACTGCAAACATGGCAAGACAAATACTTCACTATCATACAAGCAAGCATGCAATGCAACCAACACGAACATATGAACAAAACGTGTCCCTCGATCCAACAAGTATCAACAATTGGGTAGGAACGTTACCCCCGATCCATTAAAACCATCATTTCACATGGGTAGGAACGTTACCCTGGATCCAATATCACAACAAATGAGTAGGAACATTACCCCCGATCCATTTCATATAAACATTTAGCACGTAGCATACAATAGCCAAGTAAGTCCATGCACTTTCAAAATAAAGGCACATAATCACAGTAATAAAACATTTCAATTCCATTAGCATCATATTCATCCCAATTTAAAAGCAATGTAAAAAGAGGGACTATGACACTCACCTGAAGCACAAGCAGCTTCCAAACAATATCCACATGAGCTACACAATACAAACACAAATGTGTTACACGCGACCAAGCTAAAAGCACATGTCCATGTAACACTCATATGATGGATGTCTAAGGGTTTGATTAACCATCATGGGTCACCCCGACACCATGCCCAAACTTAACCAGCTTCCACTAGTTACTTATAATTAACTTAGAATTGCAGAATTTTATCATGACTTTACGTACCCCAAACCCTTACTTAATGACTCCCATAATTCATTCCAAAAATCACCCATGTTTATTTATGAGTATATCAACTACTTTTGGATTTCCAAAAGCCATTTACATGCACAAGTACTCATAAGAAAATAAAAATTCAAAATAGTCCCTATTCGGATCTGATTGCACACTAAAAAGTTTGGACTTATTAACCATACTTAGACATAAAATTAGAAGGTATCCTTCTGGGGTTTCTCTATATACATATGGAACTTAACAACTGTAGAAGGGCTAAGCTCAATTCGAATTTTAAGTTAGGGTTTTACCCTCACAGACACGACCTAAATCTGACCCGTATTTACTGTTTTGACAACTTTTAGCATAACAAACATTTGAATGACTTCCTGTCCCTAAAAAAAATTCAATGAGGATTTTTTGAAATTACATCAATGAGCTACTGTTTAGAGTCTAGGAAACACTGCAATAAACCGATTACCATCAATGGAGAATATTCACTCTTAAACACAGCCCAAAATTCTGCCTTGCCCTAGAATCAAGTTTTTTAACCGCAATCTAACATAACCAATTGCATGATCATGACCCTAATCAACCATAACATATCTATCATCATTCAAATATCATATATATTCTAAATTTTATGAAACCCTAAATCCATCCTTTATTTTGTAACATGATTAAAAGTTATATAGAAAATAGAATAAATACCTGCGCTCTTACATGCTCCTACCGACTAGCTCTTAAATTCTTGACATCAAACTTGTTTTTCCTCGTTTCTTAGGGGCTGAGGCGATACCATCAAAGGAGAGCAGAATATAGGGGGGTAACTTTGAAAACTTAAATTATGAAGGGTTTACAGGTTTTAATAAAAGTATACAAGTCCTAGTCCAAATCAAAAACCTTTTTCCCCTTTTTTTTCTTTTATCTACAAAATTCGTATTTATGTATGTATGGGAACAAAATTTATTTTATTTTTTAGTTAATTAATTTCCTTGATTACCTTAAGTTTTAAAAAAAACTAAGCTAATTTTATAAACCTTTTATCATAAAAACTACCTTCTAAATATAACCTTCATTTCACCAAACCACTTTCTACTTTTAGAAAGTTTGCTACAAAATTCTATATTTCACTCACCTATTTCATTTCTAAAATGCCACATTTCTTATAAACCCTTAACACTTAATCATCCAACTATTGACGTAGCATTATATGCAATACGCCAATCTTTTCCATTATCACTAAATGTGAACAAATGGAATACTCATAATCAAACACAACATACTTAAAATGAGATGCCCAAATACCTCAAAATGATATCATGCACATAATTAACTCACTTAGCCCACATAAATTCACATAGCATAACACTTACACACATAAAAATAAACTGTTAGCCATTTCTAAAGGTTTAAATTAACATGCTCAAATCACGGTTGTAACATTATCCCCTCCTTAAGGAAATCTCGTCCCAAGATTTAACTAGCCGATTCAACAGCACGATCAACAAATAACTGAGGATACTTAGACTTCATATGGTCTTCGCGCTCCCAAGTGAACTCGGGACCAAGCTTTGAATTCCAATAAATTTTCACAAGCAAAATCCTATTACGCTTTAAACTCTTAATTTCACGGTCCATTATCTCTACAGGTTCCTCAACAAAATGAAGAGTTTTGTCAACCTTAATCTCGTCTAATGGCACATGCAAACTAGCATCCGCCAAACACTTCTTTAGGTTTGACACATGAAACGTGTCATGTACTCCACTCAAATCCTCAGGCAATCTCAACTGATAAGCTACAGGACCGATTCTTTCAAGAATCTCTAATGGCCCTACATACCTCGGTGCTAACTTACCCTTTTTCCCAAAGCGAATTACACCTTTACAAGGCGACACTTTTAGCATAACCCGATCTCCTACTTCAAACTCTAACGGTTTGCGCCTATTATCAACATAGCTCTTTTGACAGTCTCTCACCGCTTTGAGCTTCTCTTTTATCAACACCACTTTATCAGTCGTTTCTTGAACCAATTCATGTCCAATCAAACTACTCTTTCCAATCTTTGCCCATAGAACAGGCGACCTACATTTCATTCCATATAAAGCTTTAAATGGAGCACACCAAATGCTCGAATGATAACTACAACCAAAATCAATAACACATGCCTTCATTATATCTTCCCAAAGTCTGAATCATACGTACTTTTGTCCATCCGCTTGAGGATGCTAAGCAGTACTCAAATCCAATCGCATCTCTAACACTTTCTTTAGCGTCTGCCAAAAGCACGGGGTAAATCGTCCATCTCAATCTGAGTTAATCGTCACTAGAATTTCATTCCTTGCTATTATCTCATCAATATAAATCCTTACCAACTTCACATCTTGAAATTTTCTTGTATAGCTAGAAAATGAGATAACTTGGTCAGTCTATCGACATCACCCAAATCACATCATACTCACTACTTTGACCTTGGAAATTTAGTAATAAAATCCATGGTGATTCTATCTCAATTTCACTCAAGTATCTCAGGCTGTTGTAGCAAGCTAAAAGTCTTTGACATTACAGCCTTCACCCCTTGAACAAATCTGACAATTGCTAACATAGGTAGCAATATCCTTTTCTACATGTGGCTACCAATACATGTCTCCAAGGTTATAGTACATCTTATCCGCTCCCGGATGTACCAAGTACCTTGATGCATGGGCCTCAACCATTACACTTCCTACCAATAGAACCCAAATTCGATCCATAAAGTACAAACTCTCGTCTCCTTTTCTTTCCATCTGTTGCTCTAAACCATGTAGCCTTTCTGCGAGTACGTTCTCTTGCTTGAACGCCTCACTTTGGGCTGCCAGTATCATTCCTCTTACTCGTCTTGATTTCACTCTCTCCTTTCTACTCAACGCATCACCCACTACATTCGCTTTATCGGGGTATCACACAAATCATTCTTCAAAGTCTGAAAAGCCTCTTCTTGTTCTACGCTCCACTCATACTTCTGATTCCTCTCAGTTAGGGAAGTAAGGGGGTTCAACAATCTAAAAAAAATCGTGATGAACGTCGGTAGTAACCCGTCAATCCTAAGAATAATCATCCAATTCCTTACGGCCTCACTCTTACTCAGGTCCACATGATTAAGTTATGGTTAACCACGTGACCAAGAAAATGCACTTCTTCCAACCAAAACTCACACTTAGAAAACTTAGCATACAGCTTCTCCTTCCTCAGTGACTCCAACACTAACTTCAAATGAACTTCATGTTCCTCCTTCGACTTTGAGTAGGCCAGAATGTCATCAATGAATACGATGACAAACCTACCTAAGTATGGTTTGCAAACCCGGTTCATTAAGTCCATGAAAACCGCTGGTGCATTGGTTAACCCAAAAGGCATAACCGTAGACTCAAAATGTCCGTATCTCGTTCGAAATGCGGTCTTTGGAATGGCATCCTCATGCACTCGTAGCTGATGATAACCTGACCGAAAATCTATCTTTAAGAAAGGACACGCTCCTCGTAACTGATCAAACAAGTCATCAATCCTAGGGAGTGGATAACGGTTTTTAACAGTTAATTTGTTCAACTCCCTATGATCAATACACATGCGAAAAGAACCATCCTTCTTCTTCATGAATAACACAGGTGTTCCTCTCGGAAAATTACTAGTTCATATGAAACCCTTGTCTTGCAACTCTCAAAGTTGTTCAGACAATTCTTGCATTTCCGATGGTGCTAGACGATATGAGACTTCGCGACTGCGTCGCTCCATGATCTAAGTCTACCAGAACTCAACTCGTGTCGACGGAAATATCCCTCACAATTCGATTCACCTACCGTGGTGTTCATTAAGGTTTTCACGACACTTGAGTAACGTTCCCATGAACCCGACAGTTATCTCCTCACCTCTAACAGTATCCTAACCACAGCTTATTATCGCAATGACAGAACTGTCACAAACTTCCTCGTGGACAACGATCCTTTCTCACAATCACATCTAAGAGCTTCTACGACTAACGTAGCAATGAACTCTAAAGGTTTCAAAACAATCGAATTAGGATACAACGAGTATCAAGTCAAAGGCTAGAATGCATATAGGAGATTCCACATATGCAAATAGACGTGGATCAAATGACATAAGAATCCTTTGAAAGAAAGGATACGTATATGCACCGAGTGAAAGCGCAAACGAAAGAAAATCAACAGGCGTACCACGACAAATGAACACATAAAAAAATCAATACGAAAGACGCCATTTCCTTATACAATTTATTGACTTTACTGCAAAGGCAAATTTATATAATGTGTTTGTAAAAATACAATTTAAATTAGAAAGTCACTTTAATATAAAATCACTTTAAATAATAAGAAATTGTCTTAAATGTAATCTTTAAAAATTCATAGCTGTGTTTCCAATAAAAATCATAAGATGGTATATCTTATGGTGTAATAGTAACCTACCACATGAAACACTTTAAACCTGATCTGCTTTGTTTTATAAATAAAACCATTTAGAAAGATCATTTTATACACAGTTTTGGTCAAAAACCAACACAATACTCCAAAGGGTTTTTATACTTATACAACAATTATAAAATATGTATCAAAACAAAGGACACCATAATACCAAAAGGATTCGTAAAACACGTAACAGACCCTAAACACAAATTCTATTCATTTGAAAACGAAAGAAAATACAAGATACCATATACTCAAAATTAAAATCAAGCGAACTCATATAAGAAAACTCATCGCACAGACGTTACGTACCCAAAAGAACTCGTAAGTCTTTATCCAAAATAACGATCACAGAGCAAACTAAAAGCATCAATACTAACATGATCGCCAACGGTTATGAGAAACCAAGGGATATACAAAGAAGGATGTAATGATCCACACTAATATGGTTGTAGGAACAATTATGCTTAAAAGAAACCTATGATATCTCATACGAGTAATCAATGCAGACAAAAGAACTAACGAAAACGTGCCTATATCCGAAAGAGCAGATCCGAACAAACAATCGAGCAACGAGTAACCATAATAATAATAATAATACTAGGTATCCGTAAATACTAGATAGAAGAGAAACTTACTATCTCTACAACTCAATTTAACATATCTCTAGATTAGAAAGAAGAATAATTCTCTACCCATATCACCATATCCTTAACCAATGAATACTCATATAAAAAAAATATTTACACTAATCCAACGTACAACAAAACACTATAAATCAAATCATGGCACAAGTCTACTGTTGTGATACCTTTATAATTATGTTGGCCCACCATAATTAGAAGTGCCTCCTTTCCACTGTATTACTTCAAATTAACCATTTCAATCATAATTCACATACAGAGCACAGATACCACATTGTGCACATCTTAAAACCACCAACTTAACACATAAGGATGCTCCATCAAATAACACTTATATCAAAAATATATCAAAACGACATAAAGGAACCAAAAGTCTCCCAACAATGCCTAAAATACGAATATCCGAAAGATATAATCAATAACAACATGACGAGGTAAAAGACATGATAAACTTATGCTGGGCCTCGCTTAGGTTTGACTAATTTTGCCTCTTCAAAACCCACATTTGTGGGTCCACACCCCTATGACGTACATCCGCAAACAATCAACTATCCTATTCTCTTTCGGTTTTCCACAATAGGCTCTTAAATGCTTAAGTCCAGTTTGGGGAACACGTTCCCTTCCCCATTAAGACTTCTTACGGGTGGGGGGAAAACATAGATAAAACAAAAGAAAGTATACATATCATATCATTAATGATAGCAAATATATCCTATAGGATATGTATTACTTGCTTTGTATTTTTAGCTATTGTTCCCCCACCCCGTAAGAAGTTTCATTGGGGAACCGTTTTCCCAACTGGACTTAAGCATTAATAGAGCCTATTGTGGACCGAAAGAGAAAATAGGCAGTTGATTTTTTTCCGATGTACGAATAGGGTGACCCCAACAAAGTCGATTCTTGCAGACAAAGTCAAAACCAAGCGGGCCCAGCAATAGTTTATCCGTCCTTTACCCGTCATGTTGTTATAGATTATATCTTTCGGAACTTCGGTTTTTAGGAAGTGTTGGGAGATTACTTTTGTTCCGTTAGGACTTTTTGATTTATTTTGATATAAGTAGTATATTTGATGGAGCAGTCCTTTATGTGTTAATTTGGAGTGGTTTAGAGTACATGTGTCAATGTTGGTATATGCGCTTGTATGTGAATATGATTGAAATAGGGTATTCTGGAAGTAAAATACACGTGTGACAAGGAGGCACTTATAAATTATGGTGGCCAACATAGATTATAAAGGTATCACACTACGTAGACTTGTGACCATGATTGCATTTTATTGGGTTTGTTTGTAAGTTGGTAGTACATATAATTTTTTTATATGAGTATTCATGATAATGGATGTGATATGGTAGAAGAATTATTCTCTTACCCTAATTAGAGATAGTGAAATTGAGTTTGTAAGATAGTTGTTCTCTCCTTCAATCTCTTATTTACGGATACCTAGTATTATTATTATTATTATGGTTGCTCGTTGCTCGATTGTTTGTTCGGATCTGCTCTTTCGGATATAGGCGTATTTCGTTAGTTCTTTCATTGCATTGATTACTCGTATGAGTATCAAAGGTTTCTTTTAAGCACTAATTGTTCATAACATATTAGTGTGGATCATTACCTCCTTCTTGTATATCCCCTTGGTTTTCATAACCCGTGTGGCGACATGTTAGTATTGATGCTTTTAGGTTTTGCTCTGTTGACCGTTATTTTGGATAAGACCTGACATTTCTTTTGGGACGTAACGTCTTTCATGAGTTTTCTTATATAGTTCGCTTGATTTTATTTTGAGTATATGGTTGCCTGTATTTCTTTCGTTTTCAAATAAGAGAAGTGGGTTTAGGTCTGTACGGTGTTTTTACGATCCCGTTTTGGTATAATGGTGTCCTTTGTTTTTGAGTACCGATTTTAAATTGATGTCTAATTATAAAACCCTTTGGATAGTATTGTGTTGTTTTGACCAAAACTGTGTATAAATTGAATACTTTGTAAATAGATGATATTTGATAAAAAAAAGCATTTAAAGTGGATTCATAGTGGTAAGGGTACTATTACACCATTAGATAACCATCTCGAGATTTTTTATGACAACCAAGAATGATTTTTCAAAGATTACATTTAAGACAAATTTCTTTATTATTAAAGTGATTTTATACTTCAAGGACTTTCTATTTAAATTGATTTTTACAAAAACATTATTTAATTTGGCCTTTCGAGTAAAGTCAATAATTGTATAAGAATTTCCGTCTTTCGTATTGATTTTTTTATGTGTTCATTTGTCGTGGTACGCTTGTTGATTTTCTTTTGTTCGCGCTTTCACTCGGTGCATATACGTATCCTTTCTTTCAAAGGATTCTTATGTCATTTGATCCACGTCTATTTGCATATGTGATCTCTATATGCATTCTAGCCTTTGACTGATACTCGTTTGTTTTCCTATTCGAAATTGTTTTACCCTTGGAGTTCATTGATACCGTTGAGTCGTAGAAGCATGGATGTGATTTGTGAAAAAAAAAAGAAAAGAAAAAAAAAAAAATGGACTGGTTGTCCAAGAGGAAGTTTGTGACAGATGATCATGGAGAATTGTGGTAGGATACTGGTTAAAGGTGATGAATAACGTCGGTCATGGTGAACGTACTCAAGGAGTCGTGAAAACTTATGAACACAAAAAGTATGATGTGATTCGAAAATCGATGATATTTCCGTCGTACGAGTTGAGTTCTGCGTAGACTTAGTTCATGGAGCGACCGCCAGATTGCCGAAGTCCCTCCATATCGCTACACATCGGAAAGCCAAGAATTGTCTGAACACGTTGAGAGTTGCAAGACAAGGTTCAATGACTAATAATTTTCCGAGAGGGAACACCTGTGTAATCATAAGAAAAGGATGGTTTTTCTTTCGTCAGGTTATTGATATAGGGAGCTGAACAAAATTAACTGTTTAAAAACCTTTATCCACTCCTAAGATTGATGACTTGTTTATCAGTTATGAGAAGCGGGACCTTTCTTAAAACAGAATTTTGGTCAGAGTATCACAGCTACGAGTTAAATGAGGAATGCCATTCCAAAACCGCATTTCGAATGTGATACGGACATTATTGATCTACGGTTAGGCCTTTGGGTTAACATTCAACCAGCGGTTTTCATGGACTTAATGAACCGGGTTTGCAAACCGTACTTAGGTAGGTTTGTCATCGTATTTATTGATGACATTCTGGCCTACTCAAAGTCAAAGGAGGAACATGAAGTTTATTTAAAGTTAGTGTTGGAGTCACTGAGGAAGGAGAAGCTGTATGCTAAGTCTTCTAAGTGTGAGTTTTGGTTGGAAGAAGTGCATTTTCTTGGTCACATGGTCAACCATGACATATCACGTGGATCCGAGTAAGATAGGCATGAGGAAGTGGTGATGATTCTTAGATGGTCAGGTTTACTACCGACGTTCATCATGAATTTTTTTAAAGATTGTTAACCCCTTACTTCCCTTTCTGAAGAGGAATCAAAAGTATGAGTGGAGCGTAGAACAAGAAGAGGCTTTTCAGAATTTGAAGAATGATTGTGTGATACTTCGATAAAGCGAATGTAGTGAGTGATGCATTGAGTAGAAAGGAGAGAGTGAAATCAAGACGAGTAAGAGGAATGATACTGGCAGCCCAAAGTGAGGTGTTCAAGCAAGAGAACGTACTTAGAAAAAGGCTACATGGTTTAGATCCACAGATGGAAAGAAAAGGAGATGAGAGTTTGTACTTTATGGATCGAATTTAGGTTCTATTGGTAGAAAGTGTAATGAATGGGGCCCATTCATCAGGATACTTAGTACATCCAGGAGTGGATAAAACGTACTATGACCTTAGAGACATGTATTGGTAGCCACGTGTAGAAAATGATATAGCTACCTATGTTAGCAATTGTCGGATTTCTTTAAAAGGTGAAGGCTGCAATGTGAAAGACTTTTGGCTTACTGCAACAGCCTAAATACTTGAGGAGAAAAAGAGAGAAAATCACCATGTTTCTATCATTAAAATTTCCACTTCAAAGTAGTGAAGTATATTGATTTGGGTATGTCGATAGACTGACCCAGTTAGCTCCATTATCTAGCTATACGAAGATTTCAAGATGTGAAGTTGGCAGGTTTATATTGAGAATAATAGCAAGGAATGAAATTTCTGTGACGATCAACTCACAATCTGTGATGGATGATTTACTCAGGTTTTTGGCATACACTGTAGAAAGGGTTAGAAACGCGATTGGAGTTGAGTACTAACTTTAGGATACCTCAACCATGGACAAAGTGAACATATGATTCAGACTTTGGAAGATATAATGAGGGCGTGTGTTATCGATTTTGGTGGTAGTTATTATTTGAGCATTCGGAGTGCTCTGTTTGAAGCTTTGTATGGAAGAAAATATAGGTCGCCTATCTATGGGCAGAATTGGAGAGAGTATTTTTGACTAGACGCTGAAGGTAGTACAAGAAACGACTGATAAGGTAGTTCTGGTAAAGGAAAATCCCAAAGCGGTGAGAGATCATCAAAAGAGCCACTGTTGATTAATAGGCGTAAACGCCGTTATGAAGTTTGAGGTGGGAGATTCTCAGTTAAAGTGCGCCTAGAAGGCGAAGATCGTTTTGGGAAGAGAAGGGTACGTTAGCACCGAGATATGTAGGACCATTTGAGATCCTTGAAAGGATTGACCTTGTAGCTTAGAGGTTGAGGTTACCTAAGGAGTTGAGTAGTGTGCATGACACCTTTTATGTGCCAAATCTGAAGAAGTGTCTGGCGGACGCTAATTTGCATGTGCCATTGGATGAGATCAAGGTCGACAAGACACTTTTGTTTTGTCAGGAATCTTATAAAGATTAGGGATCGAGAAATTAGAAGTTTAAACTAGGAAGATAGTGCTTGTGAAAGGTTAGCTGAAATCGCAACGAGGTCCTGAGTCAACTTGGGGAACACTGAAGACAAATGAGGAGTAAGTATCCACATTGTGTGACCAATTGTTAGCCTGCTAGTTAAATCTCGGGACAAGATTTCCTCAAGGAGGGGATACTGTGACATTCGTGATTTAATCAGGTTTCTGATGCCTTTAGAAATGGCTAAGAGTTCATTTTTATGTGATTTCTTATGTGTTAGTGGTATATGTGTGTGCTAATGGTTGGAATAGGTGTAATATCATTGAGGTTATTGATCGTCTCCAATATAAGTGCGGTTGGGTTTGGTGTGAGTTATTCCATTTGTTCACGTGTAGAGATAATGGAAAAGAATGGCGTATTGCATGCAATGCTACGTCAATAGTTGGATGATTTTGTGTTAAGCGTTTATGAGAAATGTATCATGTTGGAATTTAGTGAAGTGAGTGAAATTTGGATATTTATAGTAGACTTTCTAAAAATAGAAAGTGAAATTTGAAATGAAAAGTTATTTTTAGAAAGTTTAGTAAGTAGCATTTATGTAAAAAGGCTTACCCAAATTAGCTTAGGTTTTTATGAAAACTTAAGGTAATGAAGATAATTAGTTAACTAATAATTAAATAAAAATAAAAAATAAATATATGTATGTATATGTAGAAATCAGCCCAAGAAAGGAAAAAGAAAAGAAAAGAGATTTTGGGCCTTATTGTAACACCCCGCCCTGAAACGGGCCTGAATGTCACATTTACGGAACCAAAACATATGCCAGCGGAAGACTTTACTAAAATGGTTGGCAAAATTACACCAATTACTAAGGCAATACAAAATCTATAACATAAAGATCTTCTATGATGGCAACGGATCCAAAATCCAACTTCTAAACAACTTATAGTGTAGATGTGGTATGCTAGTCCATAAAAATAGTCCAATATGAGCTCCTATGCACTCTTCACTCGAATCCCAACTTCCCCTAGTTACCTGCCGCGAGGAAAAGAAATGCGGGTGAGCTAAAAAGCTCAGTGAACAGATATAATAATAAAAAGGTAATAAGACAAAAGAATGAATGAAACGAATCACGAGAACCTACTAAACAAATATCATACGAAATGTGAATCAAATGAATAAGAATCAAGAACACGAAGGAATGCCCACGAGCTCAGATAAATGTCTAAAGATGATACATGAATAAACCCTAAACATATATAACCATATAGCCACATAATAAGTTGTGCACAGGATTTGCAACTCCTGATGTACCAAATGTGATATGGGGTGTATAGCACACACACAACCATTCACCTGAACTGAACGGAACAAAGTACCTAGGATGCATCCATACGCTCCCTACAAAACAAAGTCATATCCATATACACAAGTACAATGACGAGTATACATACATATGTAAGCTAATAATAGTCAAAGGCCAACATTCAAAAGGGAACGTCGTGGACTAATCATACCGCCACAGATAGTGTCATGACATTGGTGCATCAATGACATGGTCATGGTACCTCCATGACTAGTTTAAATAGCTCGCGCAAAGATTTAAGCAAACTGAACAAATTACCAATAATTCAATCAGGATAACGGATCTAATATCACATTCAAACAAAGATCAAAGGAATCATGAATGCGAATATCAAATAAAACAGAATATCAACAAATATGAATGAGTTATGAGTATGGATAGCAAATCAGACAGAATATCAAACGAATCAAAGTAGCTGAAACAAATAAGAATCAAGTCATGAGGTGTCCTTAGGACGGAATATCTGTACAAATAAGAAATTTAAACGAAAGAGCCAACAAAGCGACCAAATGAACAAGAAGAAAATAATATGTATCGTGAGTGAAAGATAGAATATCCGTACGAATAATTGAAGCTTGAAAAGATAGAGTAGATATATCCGTACGAATAATCAAACGAACGAAACAATTGGTATATCATAACAAAGGTAAAGAGAAAAGGGTGAGGAATATCCGTACCTTAGCCAAACTCGATGCCTAAACACGGTTCAAACTTATCATCCCCATCAAATGATCTATGATCTACATAATCAAACGACTACTAATTAAAGCTTATGATTAACTAAATACCTTGCCTAATGCTATGTACTATATTTTCATTAGTAGTGGTCTATTTTGATTATTTTTGCACGAAAGAGCCATTTGACATTATATGTATTATACACAAAAAAATTATTTAAAAGTTTCATGTCAAACTTAAAGACCAGCATAAGCATACTAGTTGCACTAACAGTAGGGTGAAATGATGAACAAAAATTGTTTTAGAAACTTAAGACCATATGTAACAATCACCTGAATGACCAAAATCAAGTGCCGCATTGTTGCATAATTACTCTCACTAACTACCTAACTATTCCCATTTAAACTTGGAAACTCCTGTATAATTGATGAACAAAACCAAAACGCAAACTTTAATCTTAATTAGCACAAGTTACTAAATCAGCTACTGCTGTTTACTAAAATTTGTAAACAACTTCATAGTTCATAAACATAAAGACTTTTTACTTCTCCACTAAAACAAGAACGAGCTCTATTTGATAAAACCTTCTTCTTTCTTTTTTTTAGTTTCAATGAATTCTATTACTTATAAGTTATGTTCATCAATATTAATTTTCAAAACTGACAGTCCTATATCCATTAAAACTAACAAATTAGACTTGTTTATTAACTACTTGCGATCATACAGACTCTGTGATTACCTATCAAAAACAAAGGGCAATAAGCATTTTTGCCAGACGAGAAATACACCGCTTCAGCTATGAACACAAGATCCAGCAATTTATTATGATAACTCACCCAAATATATGAATCACAAACTCTTACCAACATAAGACTACTGATCGCAACTCTGCCCGAAACTCGAGTGTGCTATCTTGCGTTACCTTTGCATGCTCCAGTATTTGGAGGACTTTGAGTTTGCTGCCGTATTTTTGTTTAGATAGGTTTAGGGTTTTGGTGTTGTGATATTGTGACGCAGGTACATGTGATGTGTTTTTATATATACAGATTTATATCTTTGACCAAAGGGGAAATGTATTGAATACCGTAGCTGATTCATAATTAAAACCGGTAATTTTCGTAACTGATTCATCATACCATAAATACCTTTTTGACTAAGTCCCGTTGATGAATTTACACTTGTATCTTATTAGGAGTTTATTTTACTTATGGGCCTAAAAATCAATCTTTATAAAAGAATGTATATGGACTATTTATTTAAAATAGCCAGCCATGTTAAAAAAAATATAATTGGTTCTCATAGCTTTGATTTGTTTCAAATACACAAGGATTAGATCCTATATTACACGAGCATATATAATAGTAAGTCCATGATACATTGCTATTATTTTAGAAATTTAGGGTATTATAATTCTACCACCCTAAAAAAAATTGTCCCCAAAATTTAGATCGAATCCAAAAATAATACGTAACTAATGAAAAAAAATGTGAACATTCCGTTATGATTTTTATTATATATATCTAAACGGCTTGCGTAAATATTTCCTAGAATTTGTTAATTTAATGGTGTTATAGATCTACCCTCCTAAACAACAATTGCACCGCGAAATTTAACCAAGAATTACAAGACTAAATATTTTTTTCCATGATGACCCGCTTGCCATCTCGAAATTAACTCGTCAAGAGAAACAAAAACTTTTAATAAAAGTGGAGACTTCTCCACTCGTTACTCTCCATGCGAAGGACACGTACAAATGATAACCGCGACGTCGCTAATGGGGTAGCACGTAATTCGTTATCGGTATGAGTTTCTTTTCTTACTTTTGTTAAGGATATTAAGTTTTATTACACTCATGAAAATTTTAATGTGCTTAGAGATGACAAAATGAGCTTGACCACTGAATCGACGAACAACATTAAAACAAGATTATCTTCAAACTAATTCTTTAGACGAGTCAAATTAGGAAGCGATCTATAGTACTTTACTAACAATTAACAAAACATCATATTATACGTTCGCGAAACTTAGTCGACCTATGCAATAACTGATGTAGTGAAAAAAAATCAAGATAACAAATTGAATCTGTTGATTTCGGTGAATACTATAAACAATAAAACGAGATAAAAAATTAAATCTGTTGATTCCAATGAATACCAGAAACAATCTTCCAACTATGGTTGATTCAAAGAATACCGATAATCAGGCAAACTCTGACAATCGTTGATTCAAACGAATACTGATTATTAAGATAATCTTAGCAAAAAATGTCAAGAATATATTATTATTAAAAAATCAAAGATATCCCAATACAAGGAAAATACCTAATATTTATAGGAAAACTAATACAACATAATTTCGAGGCAAATTAAACGTAGCTGATCACTACGCTTTTGCTGCACACTCTGACGTATTTCTTATTGTACGAACAAAAAGAAACTCAACTAAAACCATAAACCTGATCAAAGTGACGTAAAGGAATGATACGGAAACGAATTTCCTAACATATAGTCTACCCAATCCTCGCTGATCACAACTTAAGTTTTGTTTCAATTGGATGAAACCTAGCGCAAGTCCTCTAAGATCATAACTTATATACTAGCATGTCAAAGCCTAGAGTCAATCCTCACAGGTCATAACTTATATACTATAGGTTGGAGCCTCAACATTAATACCATAGCTGTAACACCCTGCCCTAAAACGGGCCCGAATGTCACATTTACAAAACCAAAACATATGCAAGCGAAAGTCTTTACTAATAAAATAGGTTTGATAATATTTCACCAATCACTAAGGAGATACAAAGTCTATAATATAAGGTCTTCATGATAGCAACAGATCCAAAATCTAACTTCTAAACAACTTATAGTGTAGATGTGGTAGGCTCGTCCCTGAATATGGTCTAATATGAGCTCCTATGCACTCTTCCCTCATATCTAAAATTCCCTTGGTTACCTGCCGCGAGGAAAAGAAAATACGGCTAAGCTAAAAAGCTCAGTGAATAGATATACAAAACAGATATAATCAAAGCATATAGATTAAGCATGCATAAGTAAACGAAATAGAACAACATAACCTGGGTAACAAGGATCTCGTATATCATAAGAGCTGAATGAAATAAGTATCCAACCGAAATAGGTGGCCAAACGAAATAGGTAACCAAATGAAATAGATAGCCAAGTAGAACAGATAGCCAAACGAAACAGATAGCCAAACGAAACATATAGCCAAAATAATTAGATAGCCAGATGAATTAGATGGCCAAATGAAATAAATAGCCAAACAAAACAGATATCCAAAAGAATTAGATAGCCAAATGAATTAGATAGCCAAACAAAATAGATAGACAAACAAAACAGATAGCCAAACGAAATAGATAGCCAAACAAAACATATAGAAATGCCCCACGAGCTCGAAACAAAAGTCCAAAGCATGTCACATGCTGTGACTAAATAATCTAACATACATCGTATCATAGCATATCATATCAAATTGTAGATGGGAGCTGCAGACTCCAGATGTACCCTACAAAATGTGAAATGAGGTGTTGGCACTACACTGATCCATTCACCAAAACAAATCTAAACGAAGTACCTAGGATGCATCTGTACACTCTCTACAAATCAAATCATATATGGCCAAGTGCATAATAGAGCACACAAAACGAAAGAGAACGCCGTGGACTGATCATACTGCCATAGATAGTGTCACGCCATTGGTGCCTCAATGACGCGTCCATGGTACCTCCATGGCTAGTTAGCTCGGGCATTAGAACAGAACAAAAGGTTTATACAGCATATCGAAATGAAACATATTATGTCAACAAAAGGTCATGTCTAAACAAAACAAATAAGTTTGTATCATGGTGTGACACTCTGTAAAAATAATAATTCAGATTCCTCTTTTTCCTTAAGTAAGATTATGTACCGCAAAAGTTGCAAAATTCACCGTTAATCTCAAAAGAAAGTTATTCGATAAGCGACATGCATTGTGTGTGTTATAAAAAGTCCTAATAGCACGCGAATATCACTATTATTAATTTTATGTCTAAAAATATATTTTAGAACTTGTAGCGATAAAACCATATTTATTTCACATTTGGTGAAACGAAGCCATCTACTTATATTATTTTTATGAAACCGTCTATACTTAAATAAATACCCGTGCCCACGTCAATATCCAAAGGTCTTCTTTATAAAGACTCCATCTTGGTACAATATCCATCTCAAAACTTTGCCATGTAAATTAAAAGCCATGGCAACCTGTGACTAAATTCAAAATAAGTAAAATAAACACCATAATGTATATTCCTTACATGACTACCCTACCTATCCTTTTCCTTCCAAATATTCACATGCTATTACTTACGTCTCATCACCTGATCTCAATATTAATAAAGGCAAGAATAGTAGGTATTCCCAATAGTATTAGGAAGTACCAATGATAACCAATAGTATTAGAAACTATCACTATTGTCCAATAGTATGTGTAATATCACTTCGCATGCATTTGAAAGTTCCAGTAACCAAGCTAGTATTTTGTGTATAAATAAGAACCATGCATGTACACTTTTAGCACAACTAAATTTTGAAAACAAGTAAGAAGTAAGCACGGTTCGAGCTAGGATTTTCATTGGGATCAAGGAGTAAAGGGACGTCGGGTTTAAAAGGGTAGTAACCAAGGGAGGTTCGAGCTTTCTTATCACCATCATCCCTCCTCATCGTCTAGCTAACTGGGACCTCGGTAAGTCGCACACGTAGCTTAACGTTTATCATTATTATGTCATTTCCTTGTAGTCTAACGTATGACATAAACGAAACACGCCTAGCCTTGACAAGCTAGACGAGGGCCTTGGTTTGCATGACAAGTACACGACATGCATACATGCAACATTGATGCGTAGAAAAAAAACTAGTGTAAACCACACCGTTTGTAAGAACGAATAACGAACCAAAGGTTGATAAAAAAACTCTAAAACTCTAAACATATACGGTGATTTATAAATTTGCTCACAATGGACGTGTGGATACAAGGGTTATACGAAAATTACATAGGAACCTTACGTGGTGACCTTGGTACGTCACCTTGGACTTAACTAGTTGACATATGACGAGACACAGCGAGCCATTGGCTCACTGTTGGAACGTCATAGCCCTAAAGAACCCAAGCAAAGTATGCTCGTTGGTTCGTACCAAGACTCGGTAATGCTTGACAACTAGTTGCGACACAAGACGCAACCCCGAATGCATGCCTACAAGCCATAACAGCGTTGCCTGTCGCGGACTAGTTGCTGCAAAGCGAACTTAGCAATAGCATTGTGCCTCGAATAATTATCGACCTCGTGGCTAAACATTTGAGTCGGGATCATGCGGGTTTAATGGAAGAACTAGTTATACGTATTGATGGGAAACATGCATGCTGTTCAAGACCTCGGGTCGTTCCAGCCAAATCCGAAAGGGTTGGGAAATTCTTTAACGAGCCAATGGTTACTTCGATAAGTTGAAAATTCAAATGATGTTTTTCGATGACTTAGAAATGGGTAACAACGAAACCGAGTTTTAAACGGGTAAATAAACTTTACACGGTTTATAAAATACTAAAACTATTTTAAGGCTTATTTGGGTTTTAAAACGTAAAAGTCATAAGAGTTAAAGCGAAAATTTAAAAACATAAAAGTCACATATTATATATAATACTATTTTGGAAAGTCAAGAGATCAAAAACAATCACACGAAAGTTTAAAGGTTAATTGTGTAATTTACTTGGTTTAGAAAATAAAGGGACTAAAATCCGTTATTTTGAAACTTAAGGGTATTAGCTGTAAATAAATAATCTTTATAAACTAATTAAACGAGTCGAACGAAACGTGATATATAAAACTGATAATTTTACAAATTAATTGACGACTGCGGTATAAATAAATAAACGCGATAAGAAAATATATAAACTTAGTAACTTACAAATAATGTCTATATTTTCCTGAGATATAGACCACATGAACCTGTAAATATAAGTTACGACGCATAATAGTATCAATTCCTGTATATGTACTTATAGTTGTAAAGTCGTCCCTAGAGCCAACGGTTTAATCAACATTTTGAAAACGTAAAACGTTAACTCATAAACAACAGTGCCCGTGATGACCCATTTGCATAAGTCATTTCATACATTAAGTTTTTAGAATATAAACTCAGATTTGTCATAATTACTTAGGTGTTTGACTGAGTCACTATTTGACGTGCATTGATCCATTATCAGTTCCAGGCGATTAACTGACAAGGTGAGTTTTCATAGCCCCTACTCTACTGTTTTAAATCATCTTTTGGGGTGAGAACATTGCTTATTTCAAACGTGTGAATACAAGTACAACTACTCATTACTGATTGGTCTAAGTCCCTATTTAACCCAAGTTGCTATTTGCCCGATTTATCATGAACCGTTAATTACTTATAAGCGCGAATGTTATGGATAGATCTATCGGGATTGACGTCCCTGTTTGTCTTGGACTGACATTAGTCAAGCAAACACAGTTTCATTTGAGTCAGATTACGGGTGTCCCGGGTTAGACACCTGCATGGGCATTCATTCATTGTTGGTATATGTTAACGCTTCGGTGTCATGAGCTTAGACAATAGTAATGCAATTTATATGACTTTGTATTTGTTATATTGTCATA
The DNA here is from genome assembly GCA_026074375.1 of Tanacetum coccineum. Taxonomy (NCBI): domain Eukaryota; kingdom Viridiplantae; phylum Streptophyta; class Magnoliopsida; order Asterales; family Asteraceae; genus Tanacetum; species Tanacetum coccineum. The sequence goes on from BQNB010002715.1 coordinate 94,928, forward strand.
TGCGGATGAAATCTTGTGATTCACAAACTATTCATGTTTAAAACAAACCTATGAACTCACCAACTTTATGTTGACGCTTTAGCAATGTTTTCTCACGTATTAAGAACGAAGATGCTATATGAAGTCTCATGCATTGCAGTCATTTCTAGTTATCTAAAGATCATTTGTACTATGTAAAAATGATGTCGTATTGGCTATTGTTATGCTTCCGCTGAATGTTTAAACAATTTATTATTTCCTAATTCAAGCGATCAATTCTTTTAAAACGTCTCATATAGAGGTCATTCTGTATTGCTTAGAAGCATGATATTCATGAAGTCACACGCTCTCGTTTGCCATTATACTCTGATATTTTGGGGGTGTGACAGAAAATGACTCAAAAGAGACGTTTTGGAAAATTTAGTTATCATTCAATCTCATATTAGAGTTTTACAATGGAGGTCCCAAAATCTAGAAACATATAGTTTGAATGATAACAGTTTAGCCATCTTCAAGTTCGTTCCACTCCGTGACATAGGTTGCTCAATTAACTGAGATAAACTTGCTAAAAGGGCCAACACAAAGGTTGAGTGAAATTCATAGGTTTTCAGTTATAATAGTTGAGTACAAGTTCAATAGTGGGTCACATTGTTATACACCCATAAGTGTAATAATTACAATGAGTACAATTATTATGAAAAACAGTTTGAATACAAGTTATCATAACAGTGTGTTACGTTGTTATACACCCATAAGTGTAATAATTGCAATGAGTACAATTATTATGAAAAACAGTTTGAATACAAGTTATCATAACAGTGTGTTACGTTGTTATACACCCATAAGTGTAATAATTGCAATGAGTACAATTATTATGGAAAACAGTTTGAATACAAGTTATCATAAGTGGTAATAATTGCAACACATATAATTATTATAGAAAATAGTATTATCATGGAAAACAGTATTATTGCCCTAAGCTTATGAATTACAAATTTAAACTTAATAGAACCGGGAGCCTCTATCCGAAGACATACTGGGAGCTACTACCCAAAGAGATACTGGGATGTCTTATGGTAAAATGGAGGTAACTTAGGCAATAATATATCAGGATATCATATAGTTGGAAAAACACTTGTATTCATAGTTTATAGCATGAATCCTCCACGGGATTTAGAAAACATATAAAGATGGGACTATTCACAGTGATGGAACCTTATCATATATCAAAATCACTTGTGTTTAATTTGTATAAAACAAGCATGTATCCCCCTCACGGGTTTATAAAATATGTAAATAAGTAAAGGCGAGGCTATGAACTTCACAATATCAGTTTTAAGTACTTGTGTATATTAAAAACAATTGAGCATGTATCCCCCTCTAACCATCTATAGGGCTTATGGGTTTGTCACGTCTAGTGAAATGCTAGTTATCCCCGTTGTTACACCCGATATTTTCGTTCATCAAGTTGCCCGTTTCTTGTGTAGTAATTTGAATTTTAAATGTTTCGTTAGCTTTTACCGTTTAACCGGGGAAGTTGTTTCGTTTGTTATCTGAGGTATAGTCTCGGGAGCGGAAAACCGGGACAACAAACGTTGTAGTATTTTGGCATATCCACTTTTTTACGGGGGTTTTTTTAAGCAATGTTTATAATTTCATAATTTTGATGATACCGTTACTCGTTTCGTTACTTGAGTTATCGTGTTTTTCTAAACTATAAGCTAAGCAAACATGACTTGGAATTAATCATTTTGAGAGCACTAGCAACAAGTATTATAAAAATAAAATGGTCCCCCCTCCCTTGTCAAAATTTCACGTGCAATACCAACAACAATAAGTTGGTGGAAATGTTTAAATGCAAAGAAGGGAATGGGACAAGAGTATATCACATAGCTAGAACCTCATTGGTGGATCATTTTGGTCCCCCCTCCCATCTTTTGTCTTATATTTCGGTACACACACACACACCTTGAGTGTGTGAAGTAAACTTTGTAATATATAACATTGTTACTAGTCATTTGTTCATTCACAACTCACACACTTTGCATTTGAGCTCTCTTTCTCTCTTGTTCATCTCAAAACCCACGAAAATATTCAAACACCAACCAAACCCATTTATTTTTCATCTTTGATCAAAAACACTTGAAGATTTATTGAAGGTTTGATCATTTGTATCATCCGGGTATTTGTTAAACAACATTTGGGTTGTTATAAATCTTTGTTCATCATCCAAATCTTCTAGTTTTTGTAAGTCTTCAAATTCTTAAACAACTTGTACTTTTATACTTCTCATGATGCATACATACTAGTTGTACAATTTGTTTTGTGAAAACAAAGGTTTAAAAACTACATAAACCCTAAAAGGGTAGACATATATTTCGAACCATACAAAGATAAATATAAGGAAATCTTAGTTTTGTGATCGGTGGTATTTTTTTTGTAATAAAATTGAATATGCTATAGTTATTTGTTTGACCTTGTGGTTTAACAAGCTTGTGGAAAGCTTTTTATTATTTTGTAAGATTATTAGGGCTCTTGTAAATATTTTCGGCTTAAACTAGAAATTAATGAAAGATGTAATGTTTAGGTTATTTTGTTTTTTTGACATATATTTGTTTAGCTTATTTCTAGCTTTTTGTAAAAGGACAAAATGATAATTTATTCGGCTCAATAATAAGCTCGAACTAGAGTTATTAAAGTTAAGTACGTCCCACATACAAGAACCAACACCATGAGAACATTTTTGGGCTCATATGGTTTGGTTATTATACTTTTGACTTATTGTGGAGCATTACATTAATAGTTAAAAAAAAAATACTTATCTGAGGGTCACGTATTTATTACACAATATTTTGCTTATCGAATTAAATGGATAAGTAAAACTATATTTTCGGACGTAACGGGCCAAAGCCCAACATATATGCAAAACGCCAAAGCATACAAGCTACGGGGTAGTTTATTGGATAAGTTCGTGAGTGACTTATTTAATAGTGTACGATTTAGATGTTTTACGTTTAATTATTTTTAGAAGCTTCAACGTTACAATTAAGAATGGATTTGATGACGTGTAAATTTGTATATAATGGAAAATGTGCGTTTGAAAGTGGTATTTAATTAAAGTCTACATCTTTGGAAACGTGTAACACAACGGGTCATGCGAAATTTTTGTAAAAATCTTTATATTAGTAAACTATTTGGAAAAACATAAACGATAAAATACTTCCATTAAATTACCTAACTGTTTGAAATATTAATGATAAATACATGTTTATTATGTATTAACAATAAACAATATTAACTATTATATAAATATATATTATATTTATGTACGGTTTCGTAAAACTCGTTCACTAACGTTTTTAAATATATAACTGACATTTGCTTAAAAAATGGACAATGAAGTGCAATGCAATCATATAGTACGATAACCTTCCGAGTCTAAAATCGAAAACCATATTCTTTTAGGTCATACCCGTTTGTACCGCGTTCATTCCAAGTGACATACTTTTGGACGTATACTCTGTTACCGTTCTTAAGGGAGTTCATAGCCCACTCTTTTACTCGTTTTGAATAAATGTTTTATAACATGGGGTGAGAAACATTGCTTGTTTTTAAAACTGGACACAAGTACTTTGCGTGAGATTTTCCTGTTTACGTGTTGCCTTAAGTAGAGTTTAGACCATAACTGCCCCACTTATCATTGAAAACGTAATCTCGTGGACTGGAGGACGGTGAGGGGAGCGCGAATGTTATATATAGATTCTATTGGATTAAATCTTTCCCTATCCGGGTGAGTAGCGATCACTACCCTCGGGTGTGATCCGATAAACGGATTTTATTAACCATGTCGAACTTAGAAAGGTAGTTATTGGTCATGTTACCTCGGGGGGCTTGTTTCAACCTAGCATGTACTGCTATAAAGTAATAGCTTCGGTGTCATTGAGCTTAGTGCAAAGTAATACCTTTTTATGTGTAGTTGTATTTGTTATAATGTCGACATACGTGTTGATATCTTGTGGTCCACCCTTAATAACGTTTGAATAAACTATGAATTCACTCAACTATATGTTGGACCAGTTTTAGCATGTGTTTCTCATGTGCTTTGCAGATGCTGTTTGATTGACTTATGTGGAGTCTATTGCCTGTACCGGTTTACCAAAGATTTATCTATGTCTTTAATTCGTTTGTTGAATACTTATTTAAGCTTCGCATTTTAAACGTTGATCTTTTAAATTTCATTGCTGTAAAAAACTTATTTATTATTAGTTTCAATCTATGCAACTGGTTGTTTATATTTTCAAAACGTACCCTTAGAGGTCGTTCTTTGCTTATGCCCAACCCCCCTTACTTGAGATGAGCAATCAAGTCACGCCTCCGGACACGTGTTCCGTCTAGGCCCCGTCTGGGGGTGTTGTGACAGTTTGTATAAGAAGCAAGGTTATAGAGAAACCATGTAGTTAAACTAGCTGGACTATAAAAGTAGGTGATCCTACGTGATTATGTGTCTTACGTGGATTATTATATAGTACGTTATAAAATAAGTGCTTCGTAAATAATATAATCGTATTAAATACTAAGTATATCTAATAAAATTATAACGTGTTTCTTATTTCATCCCTCATGACGTACTCGAATGACTTATTCCCATTCATCATTCATATTCACTTTGCATTCATTCATTTACCCATTCACCCATTCATATTGTTGCATCATGCATGGTTGATATAAAGATGATTTATATGAAACTTTGCTTTTCTTTGTGTGAGTGTTATGGCTATTTCAGATATCTTGATTCTTCGGATTCTCTGAGGATTTTTATTTATCGTTTTTGGGGACACCTATTCGGACGAGAGATTTGTTTGGTACCATTCCCTACTACTATTCCTGAACACCACACCACAGTTGTTACTACACGTTTACCACTCAGACTGACACACCAGTGATACCCACAGAGACACCTATCATAGCACCTACTATACCACCATCTCCAGACTATACACCAGCTTCACCTGATTACTCACCTGCATCTGATTCAGAGTCTGATCCATCAGAGGATCCATCATCAGACCACATACCACCATTACCAGCTACCTCACCATTCTTATCATCGGATGATGACCCCACCGACAGTGATACACCAGATACACCATCATCACCTACCCATGATACACCTTTATACTGAGATTACCGCTTCCTACCCAGAGATCACCTACCTACCTCATCGTCGAGTTAGCTTCTAGCATTGACAGCCTACTTCCCATGGTCGGACCGTTACCGCTCCATCTTAATGGGCCGGTTCCATGATCGGACCGCATGAAGAGGGTTTAGACCATTACCTACTCATTGTCTTGATGAGAGACATCCTACTGATCATTCTTCTTCAGATTCATCATCAGAGGCATCATCAGATTTTCATTCGGATGCTTCATCTGATCCTCTTCGAGGACATCATTGTTCAGATCATTTCTTCCCAGACTTTACGGGTACTTCTGCTGTGGGGCTATCTCGCAGAGTCGTAGGTCCCCATGACATCTTTGTTTTATACCTGCATTATCACCTGTATGCGGAGATTTATCTCCTGTCCGTGTGATTTGATACCATCGCCTAAGAGGGTTAGGGATTCTGGTTATTTGGCAGAGGTAGAGGTTGATCCTAGAGAGACTAGTTTGAGGGATGATGTTATTGTTAGGGTTAGTGATGAGCCTTATTTAGAGCAGGATAGTGATCCAGAGATTCAGGCAGAGATTGATGGAGTGTTATGGTTGCTGATGCTCTTGGTATAGAGGGATTGATGCTAGGGTTGTAGTGAGACTGTTTGATCGAGATGAGACGGAGGCTGGTCTGAGAGGCCCGGTTGAGTGTCAGAGTTTTGAGAGGGGTACGATCCAGTGATGCCAGAGTGATATTCCTGAGCCTGATCAGGAGGGTTCGGTAGAGGTTAAGTACGTGAGACATTGGTAGATTTGGTTCATAGGTTCCATGTTCACCACTCAAGGCTATCCCAGTACATCTATACAGGTATTGAGGAGTTCAGATTGAGGAAGCAGGGACACAAGGATGTGTGGGGTTGAGTCTGGCAGTTATTGCTTTGACAGAGAGGCTTGCTGTGGTGGAGAGGGATAACTGGAGCTAGAGCAACATGAGTGTTGAGAGTCAGAGAGTTGACCGATCCAGCGCGGCATGTCACGTATGCAGAGAAGTATTGGGCAGATGCGACGGATTCTTCGATTTTATGATCGAGTGAGAGTTGGCAGACTTGAGGCGTGTGCTAGGAAGCACATGGGCTACCGTTCTTAGAGATGTTCGTCAGTATTGCAGCATTTAGTAGTAGCGTTTAGTGATGACCGTAGTGTTAGAACTCATATCTTTTGTATTTTGAAACGTTGTGATGTAATCACTTATGTTCGATGATATGAAACTAATGTTTATCTATGATATGATGTCATGATTTGATTTACTTATGCTCTTGTGTCATGCATTATGGGCATTCCGTGAATATGTATTTTGGTCGTGTATTTTTCCTATGTGGTTAACCGTAAATTTTATTTAATGCCGTTAGTAATCTCGCATTACTAGAAATCTCAACCAATGCGTTTATATTGTTGTGGATGTAGGAAGATGCTAGCACCCGATCTTGGAGGTCCATGACTCGTGAGGAGTCTTGAAGAATTGGTTGCCTTCGCCCGAGTAGCTGAGAGGTGGAGGCTCGTGAAGCCGCCAGGGACACTGAACCCCTGAATGAGAATGGGGACGAACTAGAAGGCGATAATGGAGGAAATGGAAATGGAAATGGAAATGGAGGAAATGGAAATGGAAATGGAGGAAATGGAAATGGAAATGGAGGAAATGGAAATGGAGGAAATGGAAACAGAAATGGGAATCATGGTTGAATTTTGCGGTTTATGCCAGTGGCTCGAGATGTGCACTTTCCAAGACTTCTTGAAGTGCAAGCCACATAATTTCTAGGAATGAAGGCGTTGTTCGGATTGACCCGCTGGTTTTTGAGAAGATGGAGACTGTGTTAATATCAGTAATTGTCCACTGAAGTATCAAGTGGAAGTATGCTACATGCCACATCTGCAGGAGAGTGCTTGACCTGGTGGAACTCTCCAATTGAGAGAACCATTAGTGTTGAGGAGCTGCTTATACCATGAGTTGGTTGGGAACTAATGGAAGTTGATGACAGAAGTGTATTGTCCAATGAATTGGAATCCAGAAGTGGCGTCTGAATTGTGGAATTTGACCGTGAAAGGAAACGACTTGACTGCTTACACTCAAAGGTTTCAGGAGTTGATTTTGTTGTGTACTAGAATGGTCCCTGATGAAGAAGACAGAGTGGAAAGGTTTATTGGAGGTTTACCGGACAACATTCAAGGGAATGTGATTGCTGCGAATCCAGCCAGACTCCAGGATGCTATACGCATTGCTAACCAATTGATGGACAAGAAGGTCCAGGGGTATGCTGCAAGGAGTGCTGAGAATAAGAGGAGGATGGAGAGTAACCTAAGGGATAACCGTGGACAGCAACCGCCGTTTAAGAGGCAAAATACTAGTGGACAGAATGTGGCCAGAGCTTATACGGCTGGGAACAACGAAAGAAGGGGATATGCTGGGCCACTACCCTACTGCAATAAGTGTAGGTTGCACCATGAAGGGTTGTGTACTATGAGGTGTGGAAACTGTAAGAAGGTTGGACATCAGACTAGGGAGTGTAGGGCTGCTATTGCTCCAAACGCTCAGAGGGCTCCAGTTGGGAATCAGCAGGGTATTATTTGTTATGAGTGTGGAAGACCAGGACATTTCAGGAAGGATTGTCCTAAGATGAGAAATCAGAACCGTGGAAACCAGACAAGAAACAAGACTGGAAACCAGACTGGAGGTAACGAAACTACGGCGAGAGCTTACGCCATTGGTGGAGGAGGAACAAACCCTGATTCCAACGTTGTCACGGGTACGTTTCTTCTCAATAACTGTTATGCTTCTATGTTATTCGATTCGGGTGCCGATAGAAGTTTTGTGTCGACTACCTTTAGTGCTTTGCTTGATGTTACACCAACCACTTTAGACACTAGTTATGCCGTAGAACTTGCCGATGGAAGAATTTCAGAAACAAATATTGTTCTTAGAGGTTGCACGTTAGGATTATTAGGTCATCCGTTCGACATAGATCTAATGCCCGTAGAACTTGGTAGTTTTGACGTCATCATTGGTATGGATTGGTTGGCGAAATACCACGCGTTGATCGTTTGTGACGAGAAGGTTGTTCGTATTCCTTATGGAAATGAGGTGTTGATAATCCGAGGTGATAATTGCGACAACGGAAGTAAGTTGAATATCATATCGTGCACGAAGACCCAAAAGTATATTGAGAAAGGATGTCAAGTTTATCTGGCACAAGTTACGTCCAAGAAAGCTGAGGATAAGTCGGAAGAGAAGCGACTTGAGGATGTGCCAATCGTACGGGAATTTCCAGAAGATTTGCCTGGGTTACCGCCTGCTCGACAAGTTGAATTTCAAATCGACTTAGTCCCTGGTGCTGCACCTGTAGCACGAGCACCGTATCGATTAGCACCAGCCGAAATGCAAGAGTTGTCTACTCAGTTGCAAGAACTTTCTGACAGAGGATTTATAAGGCCGAGTTCCTCACCTTGGGGAGCACCAGTTTTGTTTGTCAAGAAGAAAGATGGTTCTTTTCGGATGTGTATCGACTATCGTGAACTGAACAAGCTTACTGTGAAGAACCGATACCCACTTCCGAGAATCGATGATTTGTTTGATCAATTACAAGGATCAAGAGTCTACTCTAAGATCGACCTGAGATCTGGTTATCATCAACTCAGAGTTCGCGAGGAAGATATTTCAAAGACAGCATTTAGGACTCGTTATGGTCACTACGAGTTCCAAGTAATGCCGTTTGGTTTGACTAACGCACCAGCTGTTTTCATGGACTTGATGAATAGGGTGTGCAAACCATATCTGGATAGATTCGTGATTGTATTCATCGATGATATTTTGATCTACTCCAAAAGCAGAAAGGAGCATGAAGGACATCTTAAGTTGGTCCTGAAATTATTGAAGAAGGAAGAATTGTACGCCAAGTTCTCAAAGTGTGAGTTTTGGCTGTCGAAGGTATAATTTCTCGGTCACGTGATTGATAGTGAAGGCATTCACGTTGATCCCGCAAAGATTGAAGCAATCAAGGATTGGGCGTCACCCAAGACACCTACCGAGATTCGTCAATTCTTAGGTTTAGCTGGTTACTACCGACGATTCATCGAAGGATTTTCAAAAATCGCTAGACCTATGACGAAGTTGACTCAGAAAAGCATGAAGTTTGAATGGGGAGAAAAGGCAGAAGCTGCATTCCAGTTGTTGAAGCAAAAGTTGTGTAGTGCACCGATTTTGGCTTTACCAGAGGGAAGTGAGAACTTCGTGGTATATTGCGATGCTTCGCATAAAGGGTTGGGCGTGGTTTTGATGCAGAGAGAGAAGGTCATAGCTTATGCATCCCGCCAACTCAAGGTTCACGAGAAGAACTATACCACACACGACCTAGAGCTTGGTGCAGTAGTGTTTGCCCTGAAAATGTGGAGACATTATCTGTACGGTACCAAGTGCGTTGTGTTCACTGATCATAAGAGTTTGCAACACATTCTCGACCAGAAGGAGCTGAATATGAGGCAAAGACGTTGGTTAGAATTGTTGAGCGACTACGACTGTGAGATTCGATATCATCCAGGAAAGGCGAACGTGGTGGCTGATGCCCTGAGTCGAAAGGAAAGAAGCAAGCCGCTACGAGTTCGAGCCTTGGTTATGACTATAGGGTTAAACCTTCCTAAGCAGATTTTGAGTGCTCAATCGGAAGCCAGAAAGGAAGAGAACTTCATCAACGAAGATTTGCGTGGCATGATTAACAAGTTAGAACCTCGCGCTGACGGAACGTTATGCTTAAACAATCGAAGTTGGATTCCGTGTCTTGGTGATTTGAGGGCCTTGATTATGCATGAGTCGCATAAGTCGAAGTATTCCATCCACCCTGGATCGGATAAGATGTATCAGGACTTGAAGAAGTTATATTGGTGGCCTAACATGAAAGCAGAGATTGCCACTTATGTCAGCAAGTGTTTAACGTGTGCAAAAGTTAAGATAGAATATCAGAAACCATCTGGTTTGTTGGTTCAACCAGAGATCCCAAAATGGAAATGGGAGAACATAACAATGGACTTTGTGACTAAACTGCCGAGGACAGCGGCTGGGCAAGACACGATTTGGGTAATCGTTGACCGTCTCACTAAATCTGCTCATTTCTTGCCTATGAGAGAGGATGACACGTTAGAAAAATTGACGAGACAATACTTGAAGGAAGTAGTCTCAAAGCATGGAGTGCCGGTTTCGATCATCTCTGATCGCGATGGAAAATTTACTTCACATTTTTGGAAGTCTCTACATAAAGCATTAGGTACTCGATTGGATATGAGTACAGCCTACCATCCAGAGACCGATGGTCAGAGTGAGAGAACCATTCAGACGTTAGAGGATATGTTACGTGCCTGTGTACTCGACTTTGGGAAAGGTTGGGATAAACACTTACCGTTGGTAGAATTTTCGTATAACAACAGTTACCATACCAGCATTAAGGCTGCTCCGTTTGAGGCATTGTATGGGCGCAAGTGTCGATCACCCATCTGCTGGGCTGAAGTTGGAGACAGTCAGCTCACTGGCCCAGAGATCATCCACGAGACAACCGAGAGAATAGTTCAAATCAAGAGCCATATCCAAGCCGCCCGTGATCGTCAAAAGAGCTATGCCGATGTAAGACGAAAACCTCTTGAGTTTCAAGTAGGAGATAAGGTCATGTTGAAAGTGTCTCCTTGGAAAGGAGTGATACGTTTTGGCAAACGGGGAAAGCTGAACCCTCGTTATATTGGACCTTTTAAGATCATTGCCAAAGTAGGAACCGTTGCCTATCGTCTAGAACTTCCAGAGAAGTTGAGTAGAGTTCATAGTACGTTTCACGTCTCGAAATTGAAGAAATGCATGGCTGATGAACCGCTTGCTATACCATTGGATGAGATCCAAGTTGACGACAAACTAAATTTCATTGAAGAACCTGTCGAGATTATGGACCGTGAGGTCAAGCGTCTGAAGCAGAGTCGTATTCCGATTGTCAAAGTGCGCTGGAACTCCAGGAGAGGTCCTGAGTTCACCTGGGAGCGTGAAGACCAAATGCAAAAGAAATACCCGCATCTTTTCACCAACTCTGCACCCGCCGCAGAGGTTGTGTCCTAAGCTTTGAGGACAAAGCTTCTTTAACGGGGAAAGAATGTGACAACCCAAAAATTTCCGTTCAATAAGTTAGCCGTTTCCGTGTAGTAATTTGAATTTTTAAATGTTTCGTTTAGCTTTACCGTTTAACCGGGAAATTGTTTCGTTGTTATCTGAGAATCATCTCCGGGAGCGAACCGGGACACCAAACGTTGTAGTATTTTGGCAATATCCGCGTTTTTATGTTTTTAAGCAATATTTAAAATTTCGTAATTTTTCGTGATACCGTTACTCGTTTCGTTACTTACGTGCTTCGCATTTAAATTATACTTATACATGTACATGCAAAGTCTTGGAAATTAATTCACAAAGAGCACTAGTGATCCTAGAAAGTGGGAAAAATATTTTGGTCCCCCTTTGGCCTATGCATAACCGGTTACAACATACATGCATGCATAGGATTCATTTTTTTTTAATTTTGCTACAAGTTAACTAGTCAAACCAACTTCCTACTTAAGGGCTTGCACCATGTCCTTGCTAAACTCTCATTTGAAGATCAAAATGGTCCCCTTTTTGCCTTGTCCTCTCCTATCCCACGGCACACACTAGTGTGTGTGTGTGTGTGATTTTTGCTAGTTATAATCAAGTGTACAAGTTCATTTCTTAACCATTCTCACCAAAGAAAAACACACACTACTCTTTCTCTTTTCTTTCTCTTTTGCCGAACCAAAACACACACCCAACTCCACTTGTTTTTAATTCTTGATCATCCACTTGAAGATATATTGTTCGTGTTGATTGTTAGTTCATCCGGGTAATTTGTAAAACAACGTTTGGGTTGTTTTTGATTTCTAATCCACCTTTCGTCGTGCTTCCTTGTAAGTCATGTTTATAACACCCTGTGTTTTCAAGTCATTGACGACATCGATAAATCCACAATGTACCTTTTGTATTGTACGTGTTCGCTTGAAATTGTAATCATTAGGTTAAATCGCGTACGCCAAATATTATCATTTAATGTAAACGGGCATTAAACCATCGAACGTTTACATCAATCATGTGTTATATAATTATTTTAATGATAATTATGGTCGTCGTTCATTTATTTTATTTGTTACGTAAGTTAAATACGTTTATCGATAAATGTACGTTTAAAGCGTAACCGGAAGCACGTTAATTTATTAACGCTTCAACAAGTACCCTCGATTGTACCCAATAGCTAAAGATTATTTAAAATTTAGCTAAATAAAGGTTACTCACACTTTGTATACTAGGAAGTAAATCAATGCACAAATTCATGCAAGTTGGCAACTCTTAAATAAAAGTTATAAGTTGTAACTTTTAAATATGACTTCATATATATTGTATACTAGCAAAAATTCATCTAGAAGGTATCCCCCCCCCATATACTTTTATTATCAAACTTATGATAAAATGTAGAAAACGTAAGTGTCAAGTTTAGGTCAACATTTTTAGTTATCGAGTCAACGTTGATGTGTCGGGACATTAAAAGACGAAATACACTAAAAGACGAAATACACTAAAAGACGAAATACACTAACAGACGAAATACACTAAAAGACGAAATATTTTATAAGATGTTTTAAAGTGTCGAGACTTGTCAAAACTTATAACTTTTGAAAGAACGTTTTAAAAAGGGATACGCCGTGTCTACTCGTGCTCGGATGATCAGTTCTTGCGTTAAGCGTTATTCGTTGTACATCATTCTTAAACGACGACTATATGATAGGTTGTCGCTAGAACCGTGAGATTCATTTTCACTGATTTGTATTCCCTTTGAACCACTACCCGTATAAGGTGAGTTCATAGCCAACTCTTTGTACTCGTTTGAATAATGTTTTATAACTTGGGGGTGAGAAACATTGCGTGTGTTTTTCAAACTGGACACAAGTAACTTTGCGTGAGATTTTCTCTGTTAACGTGTTGCTCAGTAGCGATTAGACCACTACTGCCCCACTTCTCATGAACCGTCAATCTTATGACCGGGAGGACCGGTCGGGGAGCGCGAGAGATAATCCATAGACTCTATTGGGACTAATTATCCCTATCCGTGTGGTAGGCTCCATCCTACTGGGAGCCGCTAAACGGATATATACCATGTCACACTTACGAAGGAAGACTTGTTCGTACCGGGGGTTGTTTCAACCTAGCCATCATGTCCTAAGTCTCACAGAAATTCGCTTCGGTGTCCGCGCTACGCTCAACGTCACAACTTAAAATACCCCCCTTTTTTTTGGGGGGGGGGGGGGGGGGTGGGGGGGGGGGTAAAAAACAAATTGGGGGGGAAGTTGTATTTGTTCTAACTGTCGCATACGAGTTGATATCTTGTGGTCCACTGTAACATCGTTTAACTAAACCGAATGAATTCACTCGAAACTATATGTTGACGATTTTATGCTGTTTTCTAGGTGTAGCATGGAGTTGGGATGATTGACTTATGTTGAAGTATATTTGCCTGTACCGGTTTACAAGAGATTTATCTATGTTTTAAATACCGTTGTTGAACTATTTAAGCTTCCGCATTTTAAACTTGAACCTTTTGAATTTAATTGATGTAAAATTTATTATTATTATTTTTAATCTATGCAACGGTGTTTATTTTCAAAACGTACCCTTAGAGGTCGTTCTTTATGCTTTGTACTTGAGATGATCAATCAAGTCACGCCTCCGGACACGTGTTCCGTCCAGGCCCCGTCTGGGGGTGTGACAGCTTTTGACTCGGTGGAGGCAAAGGAGAAGTTTTTGTTATCCACAGGAGTATGTTCGTGGTTCTCTCAGCTAATCCAAGCGTCTAGTAAATTCACTACTGATGAACGAGTTACCCTGGTGGAAATTGAGGGTATTCCTTTAAAAACGTGGAATGAAAATACTTTTATTCGAATTGCATCAAAGTGTGGAACCTTGTTAAATGTGGAGAACTTAGAGAAAGAAAATTACCATTGCAAAAGACTTTGTGTTCTCACTAAGAGTATGTCTGAGCTCGATAAGAAGTCAGTTGGATGTACTCGGGGCATCGAAAGGCAAATAGATTGCCTTGACCGGCTTTGTGAGATCACGCGGGTCATTCCAACTTTCGTTTTCATAAAGGGAAAGGTCCTTTATGATGGCACATGATTCCTCGGCGTTTTTGTCACGAAACTTACCATCGGCCGAATGATCGATGGCACGCCTTGTGGCTTGATTGACATTATCATAAAAGATTTGAACTTTGAGCTAAAGATTGATGCCATAATGAGGGACTTTTTTGGAGTAAGTCTTTGAAACGAGTCCACGCTTCGTAGAGAGAATCACCGTGATGTTGTTGGAACATCAAGATGTCGATACGGAGTTTGGTAGTTCTCCTCAATTGGAAAAGCTGAGCGAGGAAACGAGAAGTCGAGATGGATCTCGCAAGTAGACATTCAAGCCAATTGCTAGCTTAATCGCGAAGAGAGAATTGTAACAGACGCAATCGCGTCGTCTCTCTTGAGGGATCGTTAAGGTCTATGGAATCTACGAATTTTAGAAAATCATTAAGGTGTTGGTTTGGGTTTTCGGACTAGAGTTCGTGGAATGCACATTCATTTTGCACCAACCGGATGGTGTCGGATAGCAAGTAGGACACATTGGCCTCTTCGGGAAGCTCAATGGTGTTTCAATAGCCCTCATGGCTAGGTTTGGGAATATTCTCCAAAGGTGCGGGGTCAGTTTTCGTCTCCTTTGGTGGTTAATGAAAGAGTGGTTTACGAACAAATGACACAAAGAAAGATAGACTACGAGAGAGTTACAAAGAAAAAGGAAATCTCACTTGATAGGAATCTACTGAGTGGAGCTAAGCTAGACATAATTCGAAACTCAAACTATCCCTAGCAGCAACGCCAAAAACTTGATGTGACGGGTTGCAACACCGAAATTTTACAACCCTCCTAGGCAAAGTATATAAAGTTGTAGTGTAGTATAGGCAAGACTGGAGGGTTGATTGTTCTCTTGGAGTAATAGTGAGATAGGTTCGAATTGTATGTCACCTAATTCTAAGGATCGAGGGATGATTATTTTGTGTTTTATATTCTTTTTATAAAGCAATTTAAATCAATATGTTTAAGAGAAAAGGTTTGAACTAAACTAAATCTACTCCTAATATGCAAGAAAAGTAAAATTGGTGAAACTTCGTTATAAGGTAAAGAGCAGGTGCACTTAAGATGTTCCACTCCCAGTTATCAACCTACTCTGCCGACGTTGTAGCACCTTTGTTATGGTATGTGAAGTGTTCCTATTCGATTGCGGTTGGTCAGGCCCGCGGTCTATGTGTCACTGCATAAGTGAACGAGGCTACTAAGCAGACTGTCAAGCTAACCAATAGCCATTCACACGCACTATATACTCACATAATTAACTACCTAAGACGTAGGAATCATTAATTAGTCAATTAACGTTTTAGCTAAGGTACAGATTATAGCTAGTTTTCAATCCTTAACGCACACACTACTAACAAGAAGCAATAGATCAAGTATTATAACTAGGTTTCATGCAATCCTAAGCAAACACTAATCAATTTAGCCTAACATGTTAACAATAAGAAAAGATAAATACATAATCAAACAAGAAGAATGAATCATAATTGAATGATTAATGATACTACGTATAAATACTTAATGATACATGTGAGTTCTTGAGATAAAAATAGCATAAAAATCCCTTAAAAATGACTATGATTCAGTTCCCAAAGACTCCCTTAAAGTTCCACACGAAATTATGAAAACAATGGGAAAATATATATAGGGAATACACTTTGACGTCGTCAAGCATAGGTTGTGATGCCGTCAGCTCGTCGTCAAAATTAGGGTTTTTCTCCACACCGCATTTGTCGGTGGTTGTAGGGCTGTGACAGTTGTCAAGCAGGGTTGTGGACAGTGTCAAGCAGGGCTGTGACAGTGTCAAGCAGGGCTGTGACAGTGTCAAGCAGGGCTTGTGACGCCGTCACGTAGGTTGACAGGGAAACCTGAAGCGTCAAACTTGCATTTACTTTTGCAATTTTTGGGCACATTCACTGAAGGCATCATGATGTCGTTCACGAGGGGAACATTTTTTTCTTTGTTTTTGTCTATTTTCTTTATTTCTTCACCAAATCGAGCCCAAACCACATGTATTTCTTCCATAAGCTTCCCAAGTACCTAAAAGAAGCTATTTAGGGCAATAAACAAACATATTTACATGATTTAGAGGGTTAAATAACTCCGAACAAATGTATAAAATTACACCTCATCAAGGCATAAGAACATATACTTAATAAGCATTGCGAATCTAAAACGATCGAGAATTTCTAAAGCTGTAAATACATAAGGACATATACAAAAGCACACTTCCCTTTTGCCGCACCCAAATATAAAACCCACGTTTAGTAACTTTTTTTTTTTGGGGGGAAACTTTATTCACATATTATGTCATCGCCTAACGACTGCCACTTGCCAAAAACAACCCACACAGACAATTTTTTTATTAGAGAAAAGGAAACAAACATCTACATCAGGTGCTATAAACCATAACATCGTAAAACCACCTGTAATGATCGTAAAATGCTGGGAGGTATTACTAATATATCGTTTCGTTTAGATCACTTAGTAAGTACTCCCTCCGTCCCACTTTTAATGTCCTCATTTGACTTTTTGAAGTAAATCTTTTTTAACTTTGATCTTTAATATTTTTGTTTGTGTTATATAATACTTTATGAAAATTATACCAATTAAAATATATTTAAAAACCAATCCATTCATATATTTTGCATCAACTATTATATAACACAAACAAAAATATTAAAGTTCAAAGTTACAAAAGAAAGACTTCAAAAAATCAAATGGGGACAATAAAAGTGAGACGGAGGGAGTATAAATTATACTATATAAATAAATATCATGTAGAGTTATAATGTGTAATGTCATAAAATAGATAGATAAGATTATGTGTGAGAAGTAACCATAATTTTTTTATAAATGTTTATATATAAATGTTGTAGTATTTATTTATTTGATAAAAGAATTATGAGTAAAAATAAAAGAATAAATGTTAGGATTAAAAAAAGTGTTAATTATTAATAACGAGTCGTTCAAACCCGTGCGATGCACCGGGCTTAGTTTTGGTGGAAATCGAGGGTTTGCTTATGCGGATCAACGTGTAAGTTTGTGATGCACCGGCTTTGTTTTTTGACAAATAATTTTGTAAAATTTTAGTTGACATTGAATTTTAAAATGACAACCGCGCGATCATTATTGTAGTTTTTGTTAAACAAAATTATCCATGGGTCACATTTAATCAGTTAATATTGGCCCGTTTGGTATACCCTGTCAGCGGGTTTGGACTGATAGATTCATCAAATCAGTTGTTTGGTAAAGAAGAGTGGGTCTCAAAGAATGAAGTCAATGCCAAATAGTTGCTATATACAAAATCGGATCACTTTGCCAGGTTTATATTGTTTAGTGCGTAATTAGTCCATAATTGTTGTAGCGTTTGAATTGTACAACTATCCCCAGCGACATGTCGCTGGGGAAACATAACAGGCTTATTTATTAGGCTGGCCCTTTTAATAACATTAAGTTTTACGAGTAATTTTTTTTACTTTATATATATATTTAAATTATATCATTTATATATTTTCTCTCTCCTACTTTTTTTCTTAAATTAAATCCAAATCTAAATTCAAATCCAAATCATAATTCAAATTCAAATCCTAATCCTAAACCCGTCTACAAACCAAACGGGCCCTAATAGTTCTTCTAAAGATGTTTTCAACTCTGTTTTTTTTAAACACAAATATATTTTCAACATAGCTCACAAATAATTATTTGTTCCCATAACAAAAATAAAATATGAAATAACTATTGTACTCGTACAAAAATGTAGTATCTACTTTTGTGGTTTTACTTGCTACATATCTGATCCCAATGGGTATCCATGATTCATTTATGGTAAATTGTGGATGAAGCTGCCAACAACGATGTACTACTGATCAAACTAAAAAAACATGCTAACTCGGATATTAAAGTCGGCTATTAAAAATTACTTTTATTTCAGTTTCTTCATCAAGAATTACATATGCGACTATGCGAATAAACAATGATACGTGATAGAATACTTATTTTACCAATGTAGTAGTGCCTCATAACATCAGGAGAAGCTGATATCCTTTCAATAAATCCTATAGTTATAGATCATTAGACTCGCCTGATATCGATTGTGATGTTCCACATCATGAGTGGATGAGTGAAGATCAAGCATCCATTGTTCCAGAGTATCAAGATCATACTCTAGCTTATGCATCGGCTGCCTTTGATGAAGGGAGTCCTTCCATTGGAAGTAGCAGCAGCCCCTTCAAGTTACAGCTCAATTTTTGTGAATTTATGTTTCATGCCTTCAATCAGCATAAAGATGGTCATTTTATTGAGCATAATCTATGATATTCCCAGACCTCACTTACTGCATTTGTTCGGATAAGATCTGCATAAAAAGAATACTAATTTCAAAAATAAATACTGGCATCATCTATATCTTAAAAGGGTAGCTCGGCTTAAAATCACTTACATTTTAAGTTACATAAGTAGGAAGTTCTAATAAGCAATCAAACTGCTTATTTAAGCAATCCAAAACACCCTAACATTAGCCTAAATCACGTAGAGATCAAAATTGTAAAGGATCCCACATTTATGTAAGCAATTCCAACTACTTTAATCAATATACGACACCACAATTTTAAAGTTGCAATAGTCAATGAACATATAAATGTAACTTGAACAACATCAGGAAGCTCTACTCCAAATTTTATGTCCTTAGCTGCATAATTCCGGGTCCAACCTACTTATCTTAAACCACCAAACACAAAACAAAAAAGAATTAAAATATGATGTAACAATTCTTACACAATGCATCAGAATCAAACAGACTACCAATTTTTAAGATGACAAAAATGATTTACGATACAATTTAGAATTGTTCCTCGTAATTTTAGAAGATTGATGAGCAAAACTTTCGGTTCAACTTTGACATTATTAAAAACTCAAAAGTTAAATGAAGGAAATATTAGGACGCTAAATCCTTACAATCCAACACAGAAAAATCTATTAGATAATATAATGGCCCAAGCCCGTTTGTGGGCTTCGGGTCCATTAGGGTTTTTAGGTATATTGCATTATAAATACCTCATAAATAAACATAATACCTGATGGGTTTTCATTGTCTAACATGGTATCGGAGCGGGTCTGATCCTCAGACCTAGGTGGCTAAGTTGAGCCGCCTTTTTATGCCACCCCGTCAAACCCTAACCGCCATCTTTTATCTCTTTAAAAAAAATATATGCTTTGCTTTATTTTTGTTTCCTTTCTTTTTGTTGTTGCTGATGAAGATTCAACTCCGCTTGCTGTCGGATATCGTCATCAAAATTAATTATTTGCTTACTGCTTGCTTACTGCTTTTGCTTTGCTATCGCTTTGTTTTGCTTTTGCCGCTGCAGATGAAGATTTGTCTCCGCTTACTGTCGAAGATCTTCATCAACAAAATTTTTATTGTTTAATGTTTATTTAGCTTTCTCATCCAATCCGAGCTTTCGCGATTTCGCCGCTCGGATTACGGGGGAGTATTAGATAATATAATGGCCCAAGCCCGTTTGTGGGCTTCGGGTCCATTAGGGTTTTTAGGTATGTTGCATTATAAATACCTCATCAATAAACATAATACATCATGAGGTTTTCATTGTCTAACAAAATCAACATAAACGCGGCTGCAAAAAGAGGCCTACAACAGTAGATTGAGATACATATACGTGCATACAAACATGAGTTGCAAACAAACCACCAACAACCAATTCCAAAAATCCACTCGACACAATCACAAATTCATAATCCATCTAATTTAATTAATAGAAGTGATCATAATATTGAAGCAAAAATATTAGTAACCGGCCATAAACAAAAATCATTTCATTAGAGTTAATACCAATGTGCTATCCATAATTATGAAAGTAACCTTAGTGTAGGGTTTGTTTACAAAGTTAAATTCGGTACCAAACGCTCCTGCTGCAGCAAATGTAACTACTGTAGTGGGTACCGCTGGTGCTAGCTCCATTGGTCAATTATTTCCTCATACTTAAGGTCAACCTTTGGCGCAATTCCTAACTCTAACATTTAAATATTTAGATATAGAGTAGAAAACTAAGTATGAGGCCCATTGTACCCATTCTGACCCATTTTTGATAAGATTTTTATGATGCTAAGAACTGCAATATCTAATATTTTAACTCGCAGTTATGTCATATAATAACAAACGGCTTACTAAGTGATGGCCACAACCGAAGTTAACACTGCAGTTAAGCGATGATGAAGAGATGATTATTATCTAAATAGAAGGATAACCTTACCTTTATCTTTTTGTTTTTTTAATGACTGAGGCTGCGAAATCAAGCGACGATAAAGAGATGAATCAGAAGTAAAATCAAGAAAAATGGTTTCAGCCTTTCAGGGGTACCATCTTGCTAGGATTTTTCAAAGGTTGAGCCCAATCCTAAAAACCATGCTATACCTAACTGCTAAAACACATCTAAACACTATTTCTATAGATTATTTTTGCATACTGCTAAAACACATCTAAACACTATTTCTACAGATTATTTTTGCTAACCCTAAAAACTGTGTTATATCTAAAGCAACCAACATTAATCACCCGTAATTATAACTTAACATGGGCGCCATATTTCTGCAACAATGATTTGCAGATCTTTACTTTTGTATCATTTTCCTAGATGTTGGTGTTTTTCTATATGAAATCGTGTAATTCACACATTAACCATTAGTCTGCTTAGTCTGGACTTTAAACACCAAGCAATATATAACGATATAAGTAAACGATATGCAGAATGTTAAGAAAAATGATACGTGATACCTCTCTTCGAGTCCTCAGTAATAACAAATCTCACAGTAGTGGCAGACTATATATTATCTCCTAGCTGTTGTTACCGAGGTTTCATTTCATCGGTAGCTCTAACTATGATCCCTGCATGCGTTTGGTCTTCATATTCAGTGGCACTAAAAATGGGTAGATTCTTTTTTCTCTACCTGGAGTTATACTAAAAATAAGCCAATATGACCCATTAGCCCATAACACATGAAAAACATTATATTTTGCTAAAAAACCGCACCACGAAAAATAATATACAAATAGAAGATCAATCACTTTGAGTTCGTCATATGTTGTTTAGTACTGATGAAACAATTAAAAACCGGACCCATTGAATCATGAGAAAACTTCACTGTACAAAATAAAAATGATAGGAAAACAATTGTTTTTTGCATATATACACTTATGCATAGAAACAAAAATGGCTGCAATCATCACTACCACCACCGGTGCTCTCATCGTCATCCCCGTTGCTCTCATAAGCTGATAAAAAGAGCGTATGAGCTTCCCCCAAATCAAATAAGCTCATAAGCCGGGAAAATAATAACACAATAACATGTCATGCGTTTTCCAAACAACCTTTATAAATGCGTCGAAAACTACAGTCTCCTAACAAACTCTAAGGCCAAAAATTCTTAGGTGTCACATTAAGGTCACGAAAAGTAAACATACGTGTTGCAATATTCGCCGCTTGTCATTCTTTTGTAACCATTTTCTCCTTCTTAGGGTTCAAACTAACCCGCGATTTCGATCTCCCTGTACAAAAGTTCAATTTTTCGCATATAAAACATCTGGTCCATAAAAAACAACAAAAAATGTCATCTACCAAAATCTTAGAACACATTATATCAAAATCTTGACCCCATTTCACTAAATCAATTAGCTAATGAGCTAAACAAATCAGAGTGACCTATTTCACTAAATCAATAAACTAATTAGCTAAACAAATCTTAGAACACATCAGGCTAAACAAATCTTAGAACACATCAGGCTAAACAAATCTTAGAACACATCAGTTGTAGCAACACCATGCTAAAACATCAGAATAATCGATAGTGGCATTTAATAGATTTTAAAACATAACAAATTCAATGAAACTAGAGGTGGCAAATGGGTGGGTTCGGGTCGGTTTGGGTCATGGGTCATATGGGTTTTGGGTCGAACGGGTCATGGGTCAAATGGGTCATGCTTTAAGAATGGGTCAAATGGGTCATGGGTTGAACGGGTCGGGTTGGGTCGACCCACTAAATTATGGTGTTTTCATACATTTTTGATCGTTTTATACGTTTCGTCAGTTTTTTTGCGTTTTCGTCGGTTTATTCCGTTTTTTTACGTTTTCGTCCGATTTCTTACGTTTTCGTCCGTTTTTTTACGTTTTCATCCGTTTTTACGTTTTGTCCGATTTTTTACGTTTTCGTCCGATTACTTATGTTTTTTTTACGTTTTCGTCCGATTTCTTAAGTTTCCGTCCATTTTTTACGTTTTCGCCCCTTTTTTTACGTTTTCGTCAGTTTTCTTATGTTTTCGTCCGATTTCTTACGGTTTCGTCCAATTTCTTACGTTTTCGTCCGATTTCTTACGTTTTCGTCCGTTTTTTACGTTTTCGTTCGATTTCTTACGTTTTCGTCCGTTTTCTCGCGTTTCCGTTCGTTTTTTAAGTTTTCGCCCTCTTTTTACGTTTTCGTCAGATTTCTTACGTTTTCATCTGTTTTTTTATGTTTTCGTCTGTTTTTTACGTTTTCGTCAGATTTCTTACGTTTTCGTCAGATTTCTTACTTTTTCGTTCGATTTCTTACGTTTTCGTCCGTTTTTTTACGTTTTCGTCATATTTCTTACGTTTACGTCCGGTTTCTTACGTTTTCGTCCTTTTTTTACGTTTTCCTCCATTTCTTTACATTTTCGTCCGGTTTTTTAAGATTTCGTCAGATTTCTTACGTTTTTGTCCGATTTCTTAAGTTTCCGTCTGTTTTTACGTTTTCGCCCGTCTTCTTACGTTTTCGTCAGATTTCTTATGTTTTCGTCTGTTTTTTTTACGTTTTCGTCCGATTTCTTACGTTTTCGTTTGTTTTTTTACGTTTTCGTCCGATTTCTTATGTTTTCGTTTGATTTCTTACGCTTTCGTCCGATTTCTTACGTTTCCGTTTTCTTCCGTTTTGGACGTTTCCTTTTGTTTTTTACCACTTTCTTTGTTTTCTTACGTTTTATACGTCTTTAGTCATTTTCAAAAACAGACAAAAACGGACGAAAACATAAAAAAACATACGAGAACGTACGAAAACGAATGAAAACGGCCGTAAATGTAAACAAATGGACAAAAACGTAAGAAATCGGGCAAAACGTAAAAAACAGACGAAAACGTAAAACATCGAACAAAAACGTAAGAAATCTGACGAAAACGTAAAAAAAAAGATGGAAACGTAAAAAACGGAGGAAAACGTAAAAAACAGACAAAAACGTAAGAAATCGAACGAAAACATAAGAAATCTGACGAAGACGTAAAATCCGAACAAAAACGGGGGAAAACGTAAAAAACAGATGAAAGCGTCATAAAATGGACAAAGGCGTAGGAAATCGGGCGAAAACGTAAAAAAACAGACGAAAACGTCAGAAATCGGACGAAAACAGACCAAAACATAAGAAATCGGACGAAAACGTAAAAAAACAGACGAAAACGTAAAAAATCGGACGAAAACATAAAAAATAGATGAAAACGAAAGAAATCGGACAAAAACGTAAAAAACGGACGAAAACATAAGAAATATGACGAAAACGTAGAAAAACAGACGAAAACGTAAGAAATCAAGCGAAAACGTAAAAAACCGGATGAAAACGTAAAAAAACAGACGAAAACGTAAGTAATCGGACAAAAATGTAAGAAATATGACGAAAACGTAGAAAAACAGACGAAAACGTAAGAAATCAAGCGAAAACGTAAAAAACCGGATGAAAACGTAAAAAAACAGATGAAAACGTAAGAAATCGGACGTAAACGTAAAAAAATAGACGAATACGTAAAAAAACAGACGAAAACATAAGAAATCGAACGAAAACGTAAGAAAACAGACGAAAACGTAATAAATCGGACAAAAACATAAAAAACAGACGGAAACGTAAGAAATCGAACGAAAACGTAAGAAAACAGACGAAAACGTAATAAATCGGACAAAAACATAAAAAACAGACGGAAACGTAAGTAATCGGACAAAAATGTAAGAAATATGACGAAAACGTAAAAAACGGACGAAATCGTAAGAAATTGGACGAAAATGTAAAAAAACAGACGAAAACGTAAGAAAATAGACGAAAACGTAAGAAATCGGACGAAAACGTAAAAAAAAAACAGACGAAAACGTAAGTAATCGGACGAAAACGTCAGAAATATGACGAAAACGTATGAAAACGTAAAAAACGGACGAAAACGTAAGAAACATGACGAAAACGTAAAAAAACAAACGAAAACGTAAAAGATCGGGCGAAAACGTAAGAAATCGGACGAACACATAAAAAAACAGAAGAAAACGTAAGAAATCGGACGAAAACGTAAAAAAACCGACGAATACGTAAAAACAGACGAAAACGTAAGAAATCGGACGAAAACGTAAAAACAGACGAAAAAGTAAGAAATCGGACGAAAACGTAAATAAACACACGAAAACCTAAGAAAACAGACGAAAACGTAAGAAATCGGACGAAAACCGAAAAAACAGACGAAACGTAAGTAATCGGACGAAAACGTAAAAAAACGGACGAAAACGGACGAAATCGTAAGAATTTGACGAAAACGTAAGAAATATGACGAAAACGTAAGAAATCTGACGAAAACGTAATAAAACGGACGAAAACGTAAGAATTTGACGAAAACGTAAAAAAATGGACGAAAACGTTCAAAAAAGTATAAACGTAAAAAAAGCTATCATTAGAGTATATCACTTTTTAAGAAGTTGTAACTAATTAGGTTAAAGTTTAACTAGGTCGACCCATTCGTATGACCCATTGAACCCATTCACTTAATTTAAAAGAATGTTTAAAAGCCCATTTGACCCAAATTTCATTCAACTTAAAGAACGAAATGACCTAAATATTTAAAAAAATGACCCAATTAAACTCATTCTTTTATTTTTGGGTCAAGATTGCCACCTCTGAATGAAACAATCACCTGTTACAAACAGAAGTCTACAATTTTATGATGGATTGCAAACGGACTAAGCAAGTCAACTCTTTCGTCCAGTACCTCATACTGCTAAAAAAATCAGAATCATAAGAACGATTTACCACAACAAAACCCTTCAATTTCAAAACCTACAAAATTAAACACAGTTAAAAAACCAATTCAATATTCCAAATTAAAAAAAATACTAAAATTAGTGGCGATGGTGAGTGAATTGTTGTGTGTGTTTTGAGGCGGTGTGTGAAGTGTGTGCGAAAAAGATGGGAGATGAAGAAGGTGGGAGTGTGATGAAGCATAAAGGCAGACTCGTGGAAGCCCTAGAGTCTACTGTTATGATAATGAAATCATTTAACATGGAAGAAGTTGTTTATCAGCCAGTTCAATATCAAATTTTTGGTACAACTTGAAGCCTCCACATTAACGAGGAGGACTCATCTTTATATATAATAGATGGGCAATTAGCACAAAAAGGTACCCAACTTGAGGGTTATTTCCAATCAAGTTATCGCACTTTTTCTTGCATAAAAAGGCATCGAACTTATTTTTTTGCCAATTTGGGTATTTTCGTTAAATATTTAACGATGACCCGTTAAGTTTTACATTTCGAATCCACCGCCGCTACCATCATCCCTACCCACCACCAACGCAAACCACCTGCCACACCCACGACCGCCGCCATTAAGTTTTACATCTCATTTTTTGGCCAATTTGAAATGAGTTTCATTTTAGTCGTTAGGGTTTAACAAATTGTCATCTGATTCTAATAATAATATACGCGGTTAAAATGAGATTGTTTTCAGTTGTTTGGTTTTAAGCTAAGAAGAAATAGTTTTTTTTATTATATCTTATTTTTGCGGATCTAAGTCACGTTAAACGGAGAATCTGATTTGAGTAATAATCTGATATGAGAAATCATTGCGGTTAAAATTTAAAAGAAGACCACACTTTCTTATTAGATGATTTGATGTGTGTAATCCAATTGTAATATATGCGGTTAAAATTCGAATGAAGAACCGATTTTAATAAATTGATGAGCACAATTTCTTATTACAAGACAAAATAAGTAAGCGTTAAACGTTACTAAGCTCATTAAAATGAATTTCATAATTATCATCTACTGGAAAAAGCTTTTATGGTAGTGGTGGGTGCGGCTGGTGGTTTGCGATGGCAGTGGGTCTGGTGGTAGCGGCCGGTATATTTGAAATATAAAACTTAACGGATAATCGTTAAATATTTAACGAAAATACCCAAATTAGTCAGAAAAATAAGTTGGGTGCCTTTTTATGTAAGAAAAAAAGTTCGATACCTTGATTGGAAATGACATTTAAGTAAAGTACCTTTTTGTGCCATTTCTCTTAATTTTTTACAATAATTAAGAGACTGTAAAAGGTAAAAACGTTTTATTGAATTAGATGTGAAGGGGTATCTTAACATCTCTAAGTATCTTTTTTTCATTCTTAATTTTTTCTTACTATTTGTATTTTTGTTTATTTTCTATTGTG